>CAIGRL010013502.1:0-13793 GCA_903798325.1 Fraxinus xanthoxyloides | reverse complement strand
CCATAAATAAAATACAAAACCCGTTTTCGCAGCAAAAAATTCCTCTCAAAGAAGAACACAAGAATTCTAATCCCCCATCCCGATAATAATCTCCCAGAAATCAAAACCAAAACCATCAATTCCCATTTCCATAATTGCAAATCGAAAATTTCCTTCTCCTTCAATAGATTAACTGTTAAACTACAAACTAAAGCTGCAATAATCAGAATCAAGCTCAACAGTTGAAGAATCGAAAGTGCACTGAACTTCATTTTCTTGTAATCCTCCGGCAAATCCTCATCTAGAAACGGGTCGTCTTCATCGATTTCACTTCCTTTACCTAAAAACTGAGGTTTTGTGGCTCTCTGATTCTGGGATTTCTGATTTTTCTCCGGCGGGTCGAATAAGCGGGACTTCGTTTTGGTTCTAAGCAAACTGGATTTTCCCCAGAAAGAAGAATTGGAGTTGCAGACTAGAACATCCTCGTGTTCGGCGTTGGACCTGCACTTTGAGCCCCAAGCCGCTGTCGTCTCCACCTTCCTCGGCGTCATCTGGCCGTAGTTGTTACTCAGACTCTCCTGTACGAGATAAGGGAGACTCGGTGACGAATCGCGGCAGCACTAGAGTCCCTCCACAGTTTAACGGTATTAGTAGTAGTACTAGTATTTTAGCTGGTTTTAGTTGGTTCCTTGAAGGAATCCTGGCCGTTGATTTTGACGATAAAGTCTTTGAGTGGGACAGGAGTGGACGATTATTAAGGCATAGCGGTGCCGGCGGTGGAGGCGGAATTAGTACTATTATCTAGATTGATGGGAGGAGGATATTTTGGAGTTGTAGTGTTAAGAGCGAGTATGAACATGGACTGTCTTGTCTGCACTCTACTCTGAGTATAAAATCAATAGACTTGCGTTCCCTCCGTCATTAAATTTTAACGAATTGATATTTTTATTATAATATATAAAAAGCAAAAATATAGAGTACGTATTATTTGGAATTAGTTGTCCCAATAATCTATGAACTTGGCCATATTTGATTGTCACATACTGTTTGATTGCGACGCGTACAATCACTTTAAACTGTGTTTTTTTGTTTTCATGAAAAAACAATTGTTTTTTTATTTTTCAATTAAAATGAAATTGAAATTCATTTTCACATTTGCCTATCAAACGGACCCTCATGTCTATATTTTCAACTATTTATTGAAATTTCAAATATCAAATTTTAACCACTAAACTTCCGTTACTCAACTCTAACGGAATTAGTGACATAATAGACAGAATGTTCAAATTGTCACGTAAGAAAATGTGTCTTTGATTATTCACTACATCTTTAAAAACTTTTTTTATTACTCACTATACTTTATTATGATCGAGTTTAATCACTAACCTTGTTAAACTGACATCAACTTGTCCTAGAAATTTATGAATGTTGTTCTACATCACTTTCATATGCCAAAATAATTTAGCAACATGTTATGAGTAAATATTTCAAAATATTTTTCAATATACTTGAATATATTGCAATTCTTTTAATATTTGATCTATAATCTACATTAACGGAAAGAAAGTATTGGAGATTCTAATGATTAACTTTAACAAAACTATGCCTTTATTTAGGCCCCATTTTTCATTAAAATGTATTTTTAAATAGTGATTTGACTCAATTTCAATCATACATTTTTCAATAAAATATTATTACATGTAAATCAAATTTTTTCTTATTTTTTAACCATATATTTTATATCATAAAATGATTACAAAATGCATTTTTTAGGTTTAATTCTCATTATTTCAAAAAAAATTTTTTTTTTCTTCTTTTCAATTACACATTTTTTAATAAAATAATATGACACGTAAATCTAAAACTTTTTCTTATTTTTTACTCACACAATCTCCATTAATTTACTATTTCAAAATATATTCTTACAATAAAATAGGAATCAACATGCTCGTGTATGACATTCACAATAAAAAAATGGTAATCTACATTAACAGCTGAAAACATAAATCATATATCAAAAACCATCTAATATTTTTCTGAAGCCAAAAAAATATACACTTGGCTACACAGACATATTGGATGGTTTTTGGTATATAAAATTGCAATCAATTGTTAGTCTTCGCCTGACTAGATTATTTACTTAACCATTTTTTTATGCTTTGTTGCAAAAATCAGACAGGACCAATCGATTTGATCGCAAAAAGGGGAATCGTACCAAAATTCGATTCGATCGAAAATTGAAAGCCGAATGGGTAACAACCGGTATAAAATTCGATAAACTGGACGGTTAACCAGTTTCCGGTGACCCGTGTACATGTTTAACGACTTGGCCGATTTTCATTTTATCAAAAATTTAAGAAAATGGGTCAACAATAGAAGAATATGCAGCCTTCTAATGTTTTCTAACTAATACTGTCAACAAGGATCGTCGAAGCTCAAATATGCTGCAAATCCTTTAGATACAAATCCAAAATTATATTGCTGGGAAATTAAATATTGAGCCGCCATGAAATATGAATGAATGGTTATGAGTACGGGTGTCAATTTGGCTTGCTAGTTACGTTGGCCCGTGATTTGAACTTGGAAAAAGCTTGAGCCGGCTCGGCTCGTGGCTCTGAAGAACCAAGCCGAGGCCAAGGATGAGCCCCATTTTGGGACGTTGGCTAGAAGTCGAGCCGGCCCGTGTGACTTGACAAGGCACATGGGCCAACCTGTGTTATGGCCATTTTCGGCTCGTAAAGAGTCGAGCCTAAACAAAATAAATAAAATAACTGCATGCAAAACTTAAAAAACAAAAATTATATCACCAAGTACAAGGCAGGAGTAGCCGCTACGTGACAAGTAGCCGCTGCATTCAAAATTGGTTAAAACAAATAAATATTTTTGCTATAATATGAGGTAGAAATTTTGAGTTTCATATCAATTTATTTCAATTAGTTTTAAATTTAAAAGAAATATATAATTTTTAAATTTATTTGTTCAAGAAAAATTATACATGAAATATTTTATTCTTGTACAATGTTGCTCCGCATCGCTAATTGTAGCCGGTCCCAAACTTGGAAAAATGATGAGGGTTGTAAATTTTATTTGTAACTTGTATAAATTGCACAAATTTTAAGTTTTTTAAAAAATGTTATATATTTGTCACGAGTTTAAGAAAAAAAAAAGTGCCGGTTGGCCTAGCTTACTAATGCCTGAGCCGAAAGCTCCAGTCAAGCTTAGCTTTTTTTGGCCGAGGAAAAGTTCGATTTGGCACCCCTCTTTGTGAGAGTATAACTAGCGAGGATAAGTTGAAGACCATTTATCTAAATGGTAGATTTTTTTTTTTAAATAACATGAGCTAAAAAAATTGTGATTGTGTTTGGCCCATATAGTTTTTATTTGATATTAATTAGTAGTGGAAATTACATGGAGGTAATAATGACTTTTAAAATACATTTTATTAATATAATTTGGGTTAAGGAGCTATTAATCAAGTTAGGATTCATTGAAAATGATACTGTTTTATACCTTGAAAGTTCACGACCCTCTAACGCAACTATGAGATAAAATTTCTAAATGAGAAGTCTTACACACGAAGGCGAAGCCTTCTCACATATCCTTATTGCTAGCAGCCACACTCTTAACTATATAAGAGAAATCAAACCCGAAATAAAGACGAGGAGGTTTTTAAAGCTTGAACAATGACGAGCACGTGGTCTTGTTAATAAAACGTGGATGGCTAACATATTCAGTTAATAGCTCGCTAATCGGTGATCACCAAGTGGCATAAGCACAAAGGATTTATTTACCTCTGAGACCCCATCGAAATCTATAGGCATATTTGTGAATAAAGAATGCATGCAAATACAAATATCTCTCTTCCAAATAAAGAATTCGGAGGGTTTAGGAAGAGTAAATTCTGGTTAGGTGAGATGGATTTGTTGGTTGTGATTTTACCGTCAACAATACAATCTTTTTGGCTGAAGAAATAGTTGGGAAATTACACTGTTCAGTGCTTCATATTTTTAATTACATAAAGATTTTTAACTTTTACTTGTGGATGTATTTATATCTTAAACTATTTGGTCGTATTTTTATTCTAACTTTTCATTAATAAGTAAATTTTGTCTTGATGACAGTCTCCATCAAAAATATCCGATAGGACATAAAAAAAAAAACTTATTTTGCCCCTCATATTTTTAAGCAAAAGAAAAAATTAAATTCAAAATTTCGACAAAATTTGCCCATATATCAAATCACGCTAAAAATAATATTTAGATAGAAATAATACAAGAGAGAAGATGCGCTAATTAATTTAAATTTAACGATACGAATGAGATAAAAAAATAAAATTAGGGACATAAGTTCGACAGTAAGCAAAAATTTGGAACTTCCTTTAAAATGTAGTGGAACGAACAAAAATTGTTGTTTGGTAACCACTCAATAGTTAAATTCTGCTTTTATTTAGTAGAGAAAAAATAATTTCACTGCTAGAAAAGTTTAAGAGAATTGAGAAATAAGGAGTCTAGGAAAAAATATAAGAGTCAAAATATACAACATGAAATCGCGTTGAAAGAAATATTATCCTGACATGATTATTGAAAATGTTTTAGAACAAAAAAGAGCCTTTTTCAAATTAATAGAACGATTTCAAGAAATAAAATACTATGACATTCTTATGTCCAAAATCGTCCTAGAAAACTATTGAGCTCACATTACTGTTGTTGATATTGAAAATCGTTTTGATATCTTAGTGTCAATTGTGTGTCTAAAACCCCTATTTCCTCCGAAATATATTTTATTTAACAATCGAACATTGAAGAATAAGGTAACAAAGTAAAGTGGACAAAGTCATTTTGGATGTTAAGGTCAATAGATACGAAAAATAGGATTGATTCTCTAAACACCGATATTTAGCTTATGCCTAAACACCGATGACACGGCACACTAATTAATATGGTGGGAGATAAGGGTGAGTCTCATAAAATGATTAATTTATTGATAATTAGTGTGTCATATCATTGGTATTTAACATGAGCTAAGCACCGAGATCAACCTTGTAATAAAAAATATTCATATAATTTAATGTAAATTTATTGAGAATATACTTTATATGCTCCTCAAAATTTGAAAGAAATGGGAAAAAAAAAAAAAAAACACATGATAAGACTGAAAAATGGAAATATATTTCTCTTCTTCTTCTTCCTCTTCCTTGTTTTATAATATTGACAACTATTACACTTTATAAAGATTTTCAAAATAAATGAAACAATTTTAGCAGAGTTCGCCAACCTTGCACTTGATTGTGCCGACGTATCGTGTGAGCCTGCCAGCATATGAACCCGGCCTAAATTTCATCATATTCTTATGTTTCAAATTCAATGGATACGTTATCATGTGCTTAATTGGTGGCCCTGACTCGACAAAGTAGGCTCCATTTTGAAACTCGTCTCCCTCCGATCTCCATTGCCATTTCATCCACTCACTCTCCCCAGCTTCTTGCCTCTTGGTCACCTATGTATTTCATACACCAAAAGTATTAGAATGATTCATGACAATGTACATGCAGTGTACATTTGGTATACAGAGTTATATAAGATTTGAACAATAAATAAGATTTTAGTTTCTTTTTCTCCCTAAATAATATCCAATATTAAATATCTCTAACTTCATGCAAGTCTACATAAATAATTATTGCTTTGAGTTTATGATACAAGTCGATGCTCTGTGTCAAGCTATTCCAGTTAAAAGCCTTTTTCTATAATATTCAGGGTTATCTAGTCCACACTATCAAACATGTAGGGAAGATTCTATATGTCAATACCTGTGGCAACATAGCACCGTGTTTGGCACTGCCCAAGCACATTCCACGTTGTATTGGTGCGTATGTTTTTCCATGTTTTCAAAAAGAATAATGTTATTTACAGTCGACAATCATTCACTATCGTAATCATCCTATGTGGTATACATGTGGCTGTTAGTAATTTAATGTACGAGAAAAAACTACCACAATAATGCATCAAATTACTAACTGCTACATATATGTTGCGTAGAACGACTACGGTAATGAGCTACTGCAAATAGCATTACTCATACCAAATTTGCACCTATATGTTGGAATGGACTTGGAGCTGATTTTTTTTCAATTTATTCAATTTATTACCTGCTTGGTGAAAGGATGATTTGAGGCCTTGAATCGGTTGCCTTGGCTGATAATGGTGGGATGGGCACTGCCGCCAATGGCGTACATTTGCCACTGAGAATAGTCATTATTGACGATATGGAAGAACCCCCATCGACACCTTGGCATCCTTTGAACCAAACCCTTTCCAAAACGATTAAATGCAACTGTAGTCTGCATGATGACATCTCTACCGTGTTCATCATCTGCACCTAACAGCATTACCTGCACAATGTATACAAAACATACTATAAATCTTTCTCAAGATAGAAGAAAATGAGATCTTATGAATCACGAGCCCCTGTTTGACAACTATTATTTGCGGAAAATAGAGTTTTGAATAGTAATTTTTAGGAAAACATAAATTATATGAATGTGTAGTTGAAAATAATGAACGTCAAACAAAACCTTAAGTGTTTAATGTGGTAGTAGAAAAGAGATCATGAAAAAAATAACTTTTTAAGTTCAAGTTTCACAGTCCTCCATTAAATGGAAATATTTTAAAGCATTTAATTAAGCTAGGAAAAAAACACGTTTTTAAGTATAATGGTCGGTTCAACTTACATCATTATGATTATGGAATTTGCAATTGGAGATAGTAATAGCTGTTGAACCCATGATAGCATCGATGAGGCCATCAGTACACTTTGACAAGGAAACATGGTCAATCCAAATATTGCTTGCTCCAAATACGGAAATCCCATCTCCATCACTTCTTGTCCGAAGCCCAAAATGATCAGCAGAATCCCTGATCAGGCCACCACGTGCAGGCACAATATGATGAATTTTAATATTATGGATTATAATATTCTTCACAAATTGGAGAGTAATTCCAGCCCCATGAGCAATATGGACTTCTACTCCTCTACCATCAATGGTCTTGTCACTATTGAAAATGAGTTCTTGTTGGAGTCTGATAAACATACTGTGTTTAAAGATTATCCATAATGGCACATTTTGAATCACTGCGTGGCGAAGGGTACCAGGTTTAGGGTTTTGCATATCGTCGTCCGAAGGATTGTTAACGACATAATAAAGCCCGTCTCTCCCACCAGTCGTGTGGCGGCCGAAACCCTGTGCGCAATCTGCTAGCCTTTTTCTGTTTCTAGCCCAGTTAGGGTTGCACCTCCAGCATCTATCAATGGGATTTGTTGCCTTGCAGTCACCTTCTTTTAGGTGCCTCCTTGTGACATTACCATGTATCAATACCCTAAATGAGAGAGAAAATTTTAAAAAAACCCATGAAAATAATAATGTCGAAAGATTTGAACAAGAATATATATTTCAAGGAAATTTAATTTGCGAACCAGGCCTTAATCACAATAACTTTACTTTAAAATTTAAAAACAGAAATTATTGAAGTCAAATTAAATAAATGTATTGATCCCCTTAAATTCTACATGAAATATTTTAACATGTTCTCAAGTCTTACCTCAAGTAATTTATAAAAAGTTGTGCAACCGAAAAGTCATTGATGAAAAAATCAATTTGGCCTCTATATGATATGGCATGTTGAAGACACCCTAATTTTTCAGATAGGATAGTTTAACAAAAAATCATTCTAACAAAAGCTGATTTAACAAAAATCTTCACAGAAATGTAATAACTTACTCGCCAACTTGTTCATTAAATTGATCAGTGAGTTCCTCAGGATTAGGGTTATACGCCTTGAACGAATCCTTCAAAGCATCTTTAGCCCTTTTCTTCATATATTCATCATAATAAGCTGTATCTCTATGAGAGATCGTAAATGTTAAAACGAAGGTGAGGACGATGAAGAGGAGAAGTAATGAATGATGAATAATATTCATCTCCATTTTCAGCGCTAGAAATTCTTGATCTTCTTTTTATATATATGTTTTGTTTTCTCACCAGCCTTCTCCCCGCGACACCAACACGCGAATGGGGGGAAGCCGTGGTTTATGAGAGATTTTCTTTATGCTAGAAAACCAAAGGATTCCCTAGGGTTGCAGTACCTAAGAATTGTGAAAAGAAATATATCACGTATACAGGTGGCGGGGAAAATGGAGAACCACTTAAATTGGAGGTTGACAGTTAATTATAGATTACAACTGTTATTAAGACAAAATAGTCAATGGCTAATGCAAGCATGAAATTAAGCCCGACAATAAACGTTGTAAAACCCAACATTTTTTCAACCTAAAATCGTTGTTCTATGACTTTTTTTATGAAAAACTTCTGGTTACTTCCCCTATGATTTATTCATATAATCATTATATATTCTTCTTATTTATACTTTACCTTGCAAACGAAGTCAAGCTTATGTGGCATTTTACCCTTACTAATAAAGAAAATAACTACATAATTTTTTTTAATTGATTACAATGTTTCAGATTTTGTAATTTACTAATTGAAGAATTTATTTTGTATTGTTGAATATTCTCATTTTTAAGGTGAATTGTTTTAAATAGATTTTAGTAAGGTCCTAATGAAAGTCTATTCTTTCACATTTTCTTATCAAAATGTGGGATCAGTTTGACCTCAAAATTTGGCGATGTCACATGACCTGTTTCAACTCTTCTTTCGTCCACATGTATAATATCTGCACACTTGGACAGCCACGTTAGACTGCTCATGAATGTTGTTCTAATCAGGATGCCATGGTCAAGTGCACTCGACGCTCAAGTCAAATGGTGATTGTATATATATTTAGATGTGGGAGGAACACAATGATGAGAATATAGGTGTCGGGTTTGAAGAGAGAATACTAGATTTACAATGTGTGAGTATGGTTTCACTGTGGCATTGCTAGAATAAACTTCCCTTTGGGTGGTACAAGTGTAAGCTTTTATACAAGAGAGAAGTAGTGTCCATTCCATATTTGATACGTAACCTCATCTTGATGATTCACTAGTAAAAAGGCACAAGTTGAAACGCAGTCATTCTATGTTACAAAGGCAATCTAAAAAGTACTGAAAATTTGCAGGCTGCTAAATCTGTTAGATATACACAGTATATTTACACAGAGTATCTTTTGACCGAGGTGGTATCTGAAAAAGATGCTTGATATCTCTCTGAAGAGTCCATGGTCAACATCCAATTTGGAGGGTCTCCAAGCTGTCCCTGCCCATTTGTTGGCCGAGGTACTTTATCCACACCTTTATCGATGTCTGGGATACCATTTCTAGGAGGGCGTCCTGCATCTTCTCATCAAGGCTAGATTTGAGACCTGAGGTGTTGGGGTCTCAAGCTCTGCTTGAGCACATCCATCTCTCCTACATCCTCGAGAATAGTGCCTTGCGGCAGCTTCGAAAAAACTTCTCTAATTGACCAGATTATTGATGGTTCTCACCATTTTGGGCAACTGTTGGTCTGGTAAAGCCCACAATAGTTTGCTAGGGAACCTTGAGTTCGGGGTGGTTGATGAGGTTCATTATCTCTGGCTTCATTGTATGTAGGTTGCAGGGGTCCCATTCCTTGATGACCGTACCCATTAGGCATGCCTCATCATAAATGGAAGATGGCAGGGTTTTTAAGGCTGCGACTGCATAGCTTTGACCCAAAGTGGGGTAACCATGCTGCTGCCTTTGCTAGCACAATTGCTAGTTTGCCAAATCTTAGTTTGAGCATCGGCCTCGCTATCTATTTGGTGAACCACATCGTCTTTTGTAGTGGTGGTCGATCAAATAATAGAATTTGTATAAAAGTAACAGTTAAGAATTTTGAGAGGCCGAGAAATGGTCAAAGAGATGGAACGAGGATACCACAAAGAAAAGAAGGAAATTTGAGTTAGGGACCAAAGTGACTAAATCTGGAAATTTAGGGAACTGAACGAACAAAGCTGGAGAAATTAGGGATTGGAGGTGAAAATTCACAATTTGAAAGATTTGAGCAGGTTGGCATCAATAATATTATGCTTGTTAACCTAAAATAACCCCCTTGCCAACCTTACTGGATTCCCGACTAAGCATGTAGCAATTTTGCGAGGGGATTGAAATCATAAAAGGTTCGCATAAAATAAATGTAAATCGCTCCTTCATTCATGCTGGTCACAGAATGTCTAGAAGTACATAAAGCATAACACTTATAACGAAATCAATTACTAATATGCTAATGAGACGCCACCATTTGTCGTTCTTCTAAAATAACCAAACTCCCTCAAAGGAAAATATGTAAATACCCCCCTCATTTAAAGAAAAAAAGCATGCAATTCAAATATCTCCCTCTCAAATAGCCATATCATCTCCAACTCCAATTTGAGCATCAAAACTAATGAGATTTGGACGAGAAAGTCCTAGTTACGTTAGAGAATTCATTTATTCGATTTGTATCATCAACAAATTGGCGCCGTCTATGAGAAATTGAACAAAGTAAACCACGAAATTATCTATAGTGGCTAAGGAATCTTTGAGATCTAAAAGATTAAGTCCAATGGAAATAGATCTGGAAAGGATAGAAGATTAGAGGTTGAAACATATGAATTTTGTAATGATTTAACCAACAATGATATCAATCCAAAACGAAAGCGGAATGAGCATCGACAAAGTTTCAGACTAAAACTTTTCCTACCCAATGCCACCACCAGCGGAAAGGAACATACACTCAGAACATTGGCAATAGAGAATGCATATTTGCATGCAAAATGTAAGGATCTAGAGGTAAGGCAAAAAATTGAAGACGGGAGGCGAATATCAAGGCTTGTTGTTAAGATTTTTTTCCAACGGTAACGGTAACTTACAAACATCACAAACCTACAAGGTTGCTCCAGCAGAAAAGTGGAAAAATTATTGAAGAGCGAGTCCAGGTCGGGGAGATTGGTGAATAAGGCAAATATGTACTACTAACGACATAACCATGTAAATGGCCAAGGAATACAAATTATGAAAAAGGGGTATGACTAGAAGAAAGATCAAAGTTATGAAAAATAAGCAATCATAAAAATGTTCAATAAAAGCATAATGAGATAGGTATCGACCTAGATAATGTGATGCAGAAAGCAGAATAATTCCTCAAAAATTACTTCACATATTTCAAAGCTAAAATGATTGATGGCGAAACTATACCAGATGAAGAGGTAAAAGATGCCTTGTGGAATGGCTTATTCAAAAGGACCCCCACCTAGCGAGAAGCCATTAAAAGGCCTCCGTGTTCTTTTCACCAATTGTTGGTTCTAATTCGCAAAGAGATTCAAGTAGATGATATCTTCAAGAATTGAAGGAAGCGAAAGCATGGACATCAAGAAGAATTCAAAAGAGAGCGTACTCGTACGCATCTGGATGGCCTAGATCATAATATCCCCACTTGGATGGACTTAAAGTCACAAGAACTATGATCTCCGCCACATCTTCTTAAAGCACAAATATTACACCACATTCATTTATAGTCAAAGTCAAGTAATTCAACCGTTAAAAATCAAAGCCAAATAAGGACTTAAGTTGAATAAATAATTTTATGGGGCTTAATTTGTAATTACTAATACTTAAAGGGCTAGAAATAGTATATAAAGGAATCTAGGGATTTGGTTGACATTATTGGAAATGAAAGGACTAAATGTGATATTGTAAAAAGATTTGGGACTTGAGTTGTGATTATACTATAGTTATCCATTAACTTGGATAGTAATTATACATTTTTCTCAAATTTTGGGTGAAAAATAGAAAGCTGAGGCAGAGAACGTGAAAGCGGAGAAGAAAATAAGATTAAAGAAAAGGGACGAAGGAAATGAGAGAAAAAGGAGAAAAAAGGAAGAAATAGGTATCGGTTATTCAAGGTTGGGTTTTCATTCCTTAATTACTCCTTATATTCTTTTTTTTAGTTAAAGGAGGATGGTACTTCGAACGTTTATTAATGTACCCTCACTTGTGGTTGAAGAATACCGTAGTTACATGAGCAAATAATGAAAACATTAAATGAAAAACTACTACTTTCTTTGCAATGAAAATAAATTATAATGAAAAATCTATTTCCCTTACAATAAGAACTGATGCAAATCAAGTCAAAAATAAGAATAAAAGATAAAATATCATACTATAATGTTGGACAATCCATGTCCATCTGTACAGTGCCCTAATATGTCATGGAAGGTCAGCTGCTCCATATATCTGATATTGTCGATAATTCCAACTCTCTACAGCAAGAGTATCTGCAACTTGATTTGCTTCTCTAAGGATGTGGGAAACGGTGTCTCTATCAAATGATATGACGTCTGTGATCTGTCTAAGTATACCCTGAATAGTCTATAGTCCTCCTCCTCTAGTGATGCAGCGAATAACCACTACAAAATCTGACTCAATCCAAATGTCTAAAAGACCGAGTCCTCTAGCTAGTAAGATCTGTTCAAGAATAGCCCTAAGTTCTGCCTCCAATATCATGCACGATCTGTACGAAGCTGAGAAAGTCATAATACAATTACATGCGTGATCTCTGATGATGCATCCCTCGCTTGCAAAACCATCCTTAACACCTCCATCAGTATTGATCTTAAGAGATCCAACTAATAGAGTGCACTACCAAACAGGGTCCAAAGAAATACCAAAGGTGGGTACAAGTGTCACATCCCCTGGCTACTGCACAGCTTGAAGTAGTCTTCCCATATGAAGGAATGGATCATGCAATAAACCCTTCAAATGATACGTCTGGCCATCATGCGGATCCCTCTATGCTTCGCATCATTCTTCTAGATCCAAAGAAACAAAATATCAATAGAGGTATGATAATGCGAATGTGTTCAGAACGAACATACCAGAATACAGTCATCTCTGGAATCTTCTGTCTAACTCCTTCTCTAAAATCATAAGTATCTGGAAAATATCCCCATAATACTATCATACATGATCTAAGATGCTACTGTCGGTGAAGATATGACTGATAGTCTCAGTCTCGGAATAACACTAGCAACGAGAGGCCAACTAGCATCCAATCTTTCCTTGAATAACCACATTGACTGGAATGAGGTCATGCCATAGTCTCTAGCAAAAGAATAAGATCTTTTTTGATATTTTTTGGAAAATATTGAAAAATTGAGGAAAAATATTTCGAAGGCATTCTTCTAAAGATGAATACCTATGGATCCAAGATGTTTCTTTCACGAAAACAGGAATATGGATAGATTTGGTAAAATATTGAAAAGATGATGGAGAATTGATATCTGGTAATTTTCAGATCATATTTGGAGGAATTTTTTTGAAATTTGAAGGATTTTCAAGAATTTTCTAAATTTGAGAAGATGAACTTTTTGGAGCTAGAGTAGTTTTTTGAAAGGTAGAGAAGCTATGCTCTGCAAATTTGGAACCTTTGAATGAATTTTAAATATAATCACCTATTGAACAAATAGGAATTTGAAGCTCTTTCTTATCTTTCTTCTTTGAAGAAAAAGAGTCTATATTTTCTTCTTTGAATATCTCGCTCAATTTAAATATCTCTATAATTTTTCTCACAATCTCCTCTCTTTTGTAAGAACTCTCTTGTGAAGAAGTCTGCAATGAAGTTTGAAAATCCTTATATATATATAGGATTTCAAAATCAAAACATGACAAAAATAGCTTGCCATCTAACAAAAATTTGTTTGGAAACAAAATTTTTTACATCTTTTTGTAAAACATCTTTGGATAATTTGCAATCTGTTTTTAAAATAATTTTTTTATTAATTAAATCATCTTAAAATTTGAAATACATAAAACAATTGATAAAA
>CAIGRL010013493.1:0-13980 GCA_903798325.1 Fraxinus xanthoxyloides | reverse complement strand
ACATATATATTGTTTGTAGGGAGAAAATCTTGGAAGTGACTATCAATAGTTGAAGAAATTAAAAAAGTCAAGCTCTAAAATTATTTTTTCTTTAACTGCTTAGAAAAATTGAATAGAATTCCAACTTGAAAAATCTCCTAATTAACTTTAATAAGTAAATCAATGTTAAAGTTATTAGTAGTGGGAAACTACTCAATTTTCTACACAAACTGGAAATTCAAACCCAAAATATGAAAACTTCCATGCAATAGCCATCGTGACCTCAGAAAATGATTTGCCAAATTATAAGTGAGCCTCCGTTGACTGGCTGTACTTCAACACGCATCAAATGAATGCATACACTTTTAATCAAGCAGGTCCCGTCAGGTATCACCATCATCTTGACTCGCCATGTTTGCGGGTTGGTTGTATCCTCTTTTTCTTTTTTTCCTTTTTGAGTCTTTCACCAAAAAGATGATAAAGAAAATGCTACCAGCTGAACATATCATATCAGCAGGATCATGGGTTCGAGCCTGAAGAATATCAGGTTGAGGGAGAGATTTTTAGAGAGTAATAATATAGTTTATAAGCTCGTATCATTAAAGAAAAAAGATAATAAACTTTAGCATTAAGGATCTATGTACCTTATTTCACTTGCCAAGAAAGCATTTCTACAAGACTCCCGTGCATTTCCAACAAATTGTTTTTTTTCGGTTGATTGTTTGACTTTGACTTAAATTAAAATTTGATTTTAATATGTATCAAACAGGGCATAAAGGTATAATTCAATTCCTGATTTTATCCCTATCAATTGTTCGTCATGTTTCTAATGTGAAAATACTTTGTAATTACTTACAAGTTCCATGGATCTATGTACCTTATTTCACTTGCCAAGAAAGCATTTCTACAAGATTCCCGTGAATTTCCAACAAATTGTTTTTCGTTGGTTGATAAGTTCCACTTGTAAGTAATTACAAAGTATTTTCACATTAGAAACATGACGAACAATTGATAGGGATAAAAACATAATTGAATTATACATTTATGCCCTGTTTGGTACATATTAAAATTAGATTTTAATTTAAGTCAAAGTCAAACAATCAATATTAATCACATTTTTCATGGGTCCCACAACTTTTTAACCATACATTTCAAAAATCTCTATCACTATCTACAAAAAATATAATTTTAATTCTCACCAAACACCCTCGTAGTATATTGTCGTGTCAAGATGGGGGCGACTGGGAGATCATGGGTAACAAAAAATTTATGGAAAAGCTGGTCAAAATTATATAACGAGTCATCGGTATTTAACATAAGATGAGCACAGACACTCATTAGATCATTCTCATGGTGTGTTCTTGGAAATTTCGATGCCCATACCAGGAGAGGAAATAAATTGTGTTACCATATGATTTTTCAGCAGCATGTGGAGTCATGGACACTTTAAGAATAATTGGTCAAATTTCCTTTTCCTCACGGTTCAGTCATTTTCTCATGGCATAATCCCTCATTCGGATTTGGATTAATTTTACTTTGAGGACCTGTTTTAATATTATAGAAAATATATTTCATTTGTCATTCTAGAAATGCGTTTTAATACGGGTTATACTTTTTCTAGAGACAATTTGATTGGATTGGATTGGATTTTCCATTAGAAGGAGGAATTAGAATAACTTTATTTCTCGTGTTTTCACTTAAATAATGTAAAATATGTCTTGAGTTTTATGTTATAAATTAATTATCTGTTTCATACAAATTTTTCGAGAATAAATTTTGTGAAAATTAATTTTTTTAAGAATATGAAGTTAAAAAGTAAGGAAAACCTACGAGTCTATATGTAAAATTATTTTATTGGGAGAATATATAAAACAAATGACTTTCAAAAAATATATGCCAAACATTGGAAAGCAACCATGGCTCTCCTAGTCTTTGTATATTCTTCGCAAGATCGCATACTTGGTAAGAAGAGAACAATGGTTTTTTATGCAGGGAGAGCTCCACATGGAAGAAAGACTGTGTGGAAGATGAACGAGACAGAGCAATTGAATTTGCTGAAGCTTCCTCTTCAACTGCTGCAAATCCACAGGTCTTGGAATTTTTAATTTTATTCCTTAATATGCAAAAGCTGAAATTTTATTGTCAAAGGAATAAAAGGGTAAAGTATTTTAGTGTGAGAATTGTCAAAAAGCAGAGAAATGGCCTACGCCCTAAAAAATAACTAGATTATATTTCATATTTATCTTTGTAGCTCTCATGAAATCCGTCTTTTGTTCAAGATATCAGTGTAAACTCTAATTTAGCCCTGTTTGATACACACTAAAAATCTCATTCTCATTTTTCTACTCATTTTCAACCACACATTCTTCAATGAAATAATATCTTTCACATTTTTCAGTGAAATAATATCTTTCATCGCATCAATAACTTTTTCGTTCTTTTTCAACCACACATTCTCCATTAATACATTATTCTAAAATACATTCTTCCAAAATAATGTGGCTCAAACACACCCTTAGGCCCTCTTTGATACCGTTGATTTTCCATGGAAAATTTTCCTACTTTTTATCCGTTTGATTGCAAAAATTTTACCTGGAAATTTTTTCTCACTTTCTCTCACACGTACAAATTTTCCTTGTTTTGGTTGAAATTGTTTTCCCATAGGTGTATTTTCATTTTCCAGCCTTTTATTTTTGGGAATTGGGAAAAATTCTAGACCCAATGGTAAGATTTGTTATCACTTTTATTGACAATTTGTATGCAAAACAAAGCCAAACAAGTGGTATTAGGAATGGTAAAAAAAAAATTAATTTTTTTTAATTTTAATTTTTTTTGCAAGTGAAACAAATTTTAGACCCAATGGTAAAAGAAATTATTACTTTAATGGACAATTTTCATGAAAAACAAAGTCAAACGGACACCAAACTTTCAAAATTATTCAGGTGAAAATTTATATCAATCAAATACAATTAATTACAATTTCCAATAAAACAATTTCTAAGCAATTCAATTCCCTTCATTTTCTTTCCACCCACTTTTTACATTTACAAACAAACGGACCCTTAGGTGCTGTTCTCTTCGTGTTTCAGTTTTGTGTTTTGAGTTTTGAATTCATTTTGTATTGTGTTTTGAGTGTCCATTTTGAGATTGTTGAAAATATGTTCTTTTTGTCATTTTGAAAAATTGTTTTGAAAACACCCAAAACAAGTTTTGAAAATTTTGGCTTCATTATAACTGAAAACACCCAAAACGACAAATTTGTCGTTTTGTGTTTCCTTATTCTTTATGTCATTTTAAAAAATTGCTTTGAAAACACCCAAAACAAGTTTTGAAAATTTTGGCTTTATTATAACTGAAAACACCCAAAACGACAAATTTGACGTTTTGTGTTTCCTTTGTAAATTTTAACTTGTTTTCAAAAACTTGCTTTCAAAAATATGTTTTCGAAAATAGGAAAGAGAACGCGTTTTCACTGTTTTGAAAAATCGAAAATAGAAAACGGTTTGAAAACAGCAAAGAAAACATGGCCTTAGTGTTTCTTCTCCTCCAAACCTGAGCTGTCAACTCATGCTCGTCTTAAAAAAACTGATTCCTCTAATTTCTTGCAAATATGGTAAGAACTCGGTTTATGCTTAGTGTACACAAAAACACAAAGCATAAGGGCGTTTGACAGAAGAGCACCACCAAATAAAGTGGTGCTGAACCACCAAAATGTGGCAACGATAGATAACCAAATATAGGTTATCTTAGACTCATGATCAAACTACTTAAGTTCTTAATTTTTCCAAATGAATTTAGAAACATGAATCCAATAACAACGGATTGTATCCCCATGTGATACACTTGACAGTCCAATAGGTGTTTGTTTATATGTGAAATTTTGGATGGATATTGAGTCACAAGATGTAATATTTGACATTTTTTCTAGTAAGGAGGAGAGATTTTGTGAATAGAGGTGAAATTAATATTCCGTTCTTGGTGAATCAATCAAAGTATAAACGAGTTATTTTTAAACTTTTGATTCAAGTGGGAGCAAATGCCAATTTTTAACTGAGGCCAAATGTCATTAATTCAATTAAACTTCGTTGCCAGAAAGAAAATGATATCCTTGTTGACAAATACTCACAATGAAGTTGGGTCCATATAAATAAAAAAGCCAAATAATTCATATCCCCACCCTTTTGCGAGGAGTCTGTCAAGGAGGGTGTCAAACCTTCCCTAACAACATAGCAAGATTAATTGTTAGTTTTTTTTTTGGAAGCACCAAACATTTCTTTGATAGCAAACCACATTACGTGAATATTTTATTACTAATATGGAAAAAAGAAACATAAAGAAAGGGTCATAGACCTAACTTCCAACAAATGCAACAATCCCATAAATAAATGAAAGTGGGAAATACAATGAAATAATGTAAATGAAAGCAGTATAAATGACAGAATCAATGATATTTGATCATGTGTAGCGGAAATTTCAGATTATTTCATATATTTCTAAAAAAATTAAAGAAGAAAAATAGTTTTGTTTTAAAATCACACTTAAAATATCAAAATTTAAACCAAATCTTGTAGTTCAAACCAAATGCTATGTAGAACTACGATGATGTGAACAAGTAATAACTTAATGAGGAGGGTTGAATTCCATGAGAATTGAACTATTTGTACTTAATTAATTCAATTTTAGTTTGATGAAATTGTCAAGTATCAAAGGCAACTTGATTAGCTTTTTACTAAAGATATAAACTAATATGTAACAAAAGCAATGGAAACAAGCAAAGGCCAAGTTTGAAAGAAAACTTAGATGATTAAGGGGTCGGGATTCATGATTTCACTTAATCTTCATTCAATTAATCTTGCTGTAAGTATGTTAACGTCCTACCTATTTTCAAATGATCGACATAATTGTCTTAATTTATCTAATTACCTCTCTAATGTGTCGATCTAGTCCAAATTAAGTTTATTAACCTACTATATCTTTATGTTTATTAATAACACAATCAACCGAGTTAAGGTGGTGAGAATTGCTAATATTTCGTGTGGGGTAAACAGTATATCTCTTTCTCTTACAAGACATGAAGTAATTATAACCTGGTCTAAAATACAAGAATAACTTCTCCACCATCATACAAATCATTAAACATTCATCTATTGATAAATTTTATGAAGCGAGTTAAATCATGACAACAATACCATGAAAATGGATGAACTTGAATTAAAATGCTAACATTTAATTAATTTAACTAAAAATAACCTACATCAATCAGCCTAACAGGTTTCAAGTTAGCTCATCATGTAAAGTAAGAGAAAATACGAAGGGATAAGATATACGTCAAAAATTAGTTGAATTCAAGGGAAAATAGAAGAGATAACTTAGAAATAATCCCTTGGAGGGAATTTCAGAGTTAAAAAAACATTTTAAACCCGATACCCCAGGGCTCTACCCCGAACAGGTGGAAATTTCCCGCCTTTTGATTTAGTTTTTCAACGCACTTTGAATCGCCTCAATCGAATATCGAGAGAGAAAGTTATGGTCAAAATATTAATTGATATGTAGAGACAAAAAATTTGCATACGAATGCAACATTCCTTATTCGATTCGAACTCTTTTGGAATCTATTTGGACGTGATTTTCAACCAAGTCTCTACTCCTACACATACCTAACTATCATAATATATATTAGAGACTTCTCATATACATCTCATATTCTAATATTCATCAATTATTATCATCAAATGAGGAAAATTTATAATTTTTGTGAGAGAATAGAAGGAGACTTGTAAGAATTCAATTAAGTGAAGATTCAAATTTAATTTTTGGACAAAAAAGAGAAGGCGCAAATAAAGATTCATCAATAAACCATTGAAGAGATTCAACAAAATTCATCTTCATATACTCAATTTATCAAAAAATTTGGTTATGTCATTCCACTTAAATATGATTTCTTGTAATTTTGATATGTTAGACTATTTTTTACATTGTTAGGATGAGATGAACCATTGTTATGATTTTTTTAGTTTTTAATTAGTTGTTTTGATTTTAATTTAGTTTGACTTGTGGATATTTATTATTGTTTGTATCGTTATTTTCAATTGCTTGATCACCAATTGAATTGTTAGTGAATTTTATTGTTATCGAGAGAGACAATAGGGTTTAACCACAATATAATAAACATGTAACGTTCGATATATATATATGGTTTCAATAAGTGTTTTAGCACTTTTTAATACATTTGTCATGGTTGCATCTTTCATGAATTGATAGAAGGGTCACATGAAGGGAATAAATTCGATCACTATCGAGAAAGACTCTCAATTAGATAAGGAATATTGACCAACATCAATGATTTCAAATTGTCGCTTTAATTGTTACACTAAAAATTGAATAATGAAGAGGATTCAACATCTTAACAATGCATATCATATATTTGAAAAACACATTTACTTATTTCCATTAGTTTAATTGATAATTTAAGTATTAGTATAGAAAAAATCACAAAATTTGTTTGTTATTCGATTAAAGTTACAACTAATTTTAACTTGGTCAAACACATAGTTATCGTGGGTTCAAAACTCTATTCATCATTATATTACTTGATCACGATCTCATGCCCTCGCTGGTTTTCAAAGGATCATCATGCCTAAAATACTTGATTACGTGTACTTTAATAACAGCTTTTGTTGCCTGTTGGCTACAAAATCACATATCTGAATATCTTGCTTCTCCTCCCTATAAAGCTTTGCTTACGTATTAAATTGGTAAGTGTTGCTGCCTTTCCTTTTTTTTCACTAGGACGGAACTGATTGTCACTCCAGATACGATTAAATATAGTAGTAACTTTCCTCCATTCACTAGCTTAGCTAGTACAAATGCCTTTCCTAAGTGTTATTTCAAATCCTGGAACGCCTGTTCATATGTTCATTAGTTTCGCATATATCAGATGTCCATAAAATCAACGAAGTTTAAAATATAGACTTTTGTCCAACAATTTTTAAGTTTGATTGGTGGTTGGTTACTAGTAAATAATTAGTCATTGTTTAATGATATATTCCCATTAATCTTTTGACTAAATGATATAATTCCAAGAACTTAAAAAACGCACGTTTTATTGGAGGTTTCAAAAAGTTGCGCTCATTCAACTTACCCGTCACATTAGTGAAGGGAAAATTTAGTCCATGTTTACTTTTCTATTTTCTAAATTTTATTTTTCTTGAAATTCATTTTTGATCATATATTTCGTAGATCCACAACTTTCGTTTTTCTTTTCTGGTGCTAAAAAAATTCAACCTCTCACTTTCCTTCTATAGTACCAAATATTCAAACCCTACCATTACGACTATCACGTATTTCAATCATCACGTGACTATTAAAGCAAATTAAGCTTTACACAATCCTTTATGGTGACAAAATTCACGTAACCAACGTCAAACTTGTTGAGAACAAAATTTAATTTTTAGCGACTAAATACATCTAGTCTCTATAATTTGGTTTTGATAAAAACCATATTTTAGTTGATTTTGATAAAAGGTTGATGAAAAATGTTATTGAAAAATTGTGAGTTTCATAAATTTTCTTTATTAAGATTTAATTGTTAATCTTAACTTAAATTTTATTCAATTTTTGAAATGAACCGAACACGTGCTTTAAACATTTATCATATGATACTGAATTACAATATTCTTCTAGCATAAAAGTGTGACTTTTATGTAATTTTCTACTCTTTTCACATGCAATAAACACAGAAGTCTCATACATCACATCAACCTTATACTTTTGTTAGCAATTAGCCAATTGTTTTGAGGTGATTGACGTGCTCTAAAAGGTTGCCGGAGGGAGAGAGAGGTAGCAATTTTTTTATTTTATTTTTGCATGCGAAATATTTTATTGTTAGAATATATGATTAAAAATAAATTTATTGTGGCAATGTTTATGTGTGTGTGCGCGCATGCGGATGTACGCGAGTTTCTTTAATATTGCAATTTTGATGAAGTATGTCTCATGTTATCTTGTACATTTTTCAAATAACACCATCTTCATACGAGATATTTCATCAATCTTTGATGACTATGATAACGTGATTCATAAAATAGTTCTTATCGATCTCTCCATGAGTCTTATACATATCATAATATTATTTTAAAAGTAAATAACTTTTAAGTTATTGACATTCATTTTACAAAGAATATGGCTCTTTAAAATCTTATTAGGAAAAGCTCTATGCAAAAAATCATAATGAAATAAATGTGTATGTTTATTCTTTTGAGTACACTACAAAAATTATCTCATTATTATATATATATATATATGATAAGTTAATTATAATCACATTTATTATATGCATATCAAATTTTATGCCTCATTAAAATCTTATTAGACCGCGGAACTTCACCAAATGAAATGCAATGAACCTTTGAAAAGGAATCCATCTCTATTAGTGAGTCTGAAAATTCGAATAGAAGTGCAAAAAGGATCTCTTGATGGCTCGCAACAATATAGGAAAATGACCATAAGGTGAGAAGTAGGCATGAATACATCGTCTAGAATAAACTCGGATGTTACCTCACTACTAGCAAAATCATCTCTGACCTACCCATCGATATTGATCTTGTAGGATCCCACCATTGGAGTATGTCATGAAACTATGATAGAAGGAAACGGTGGGGGTAAGTGAGAGAAATATCAAATAGAGAGGTGATATTCAAGTCAAATAAACAGCATGTGTGCAAAAGAGAGATGTGATAGACCTGTTAAATGATCCTTCGAGGCTCTGTAGAATTACATTGGTGCTTCGTATCATTCTTCGTAGTCCATAAGTACTAGAGAATTAGTAAATGAATGATAGTGCAAGTGCTGGCCACTTTGAAAAAACTGGTCAGAGATTCGCCAACTCTAAGTGCGGTATTGAAACCTTCACCTAACAAAATGGGACTTGAAATATGTTAGAGAAATGGTGTGAATAGGTGCGAAATGGTCAATCGCTAAACAAAAGTGGCAACAAGGTGCCTGATGAAACCTACCTGATGTTGTATCACAACTTAAGTGGGAGTAGGCACTTTAATGCCACTAAAACATGATATTTTGTTCATCTTTGAGCAATGTAGAATGTTTTGATGTGTTTGTTTGTGCCATTTTATTGGTTTGGTGATTATGTGAAAACGACGAGTTTGGATGATCGAATGATTTAGCAATTTGAATCAAGGATTTTTGAGGATGTGGAAGAGTGCAACGGAGTTAAGTACAAGACTAGATGAGTAAACAATCAAGAAGAGAAGTTAATAGAAGAGAAAAAAGGCAGGGGCTGGCCGTCCTAGCGCCCTGCCCAATGAAGAATAACAACAGAGAGCTGGAGCTGTAGTGCCAGCAAAGGATTCTAACGCGGCGTCGTGGTGCTGCACGCCCAACGTAGTGGCGCTGCCTGAACAAGAAAGACTCCTACACCTTATGACTTCTTTTTGGGGCCATTCCGAATCCAACTTCTCTTGAAACTTCAACACCATATAAATATCATTCAAGAGACCACTTTTAGACGACTATTTGAGAATTCAACCGGCAAGAAGCAAGAAATCAAGGAAGACAGCAAGAACAACATCAGGAAGAAGATTGAAGATCTACAAAAAATAGTTTTTCTATTCTCTTCTATATGTTGTTTTATATGTTTTTATTAGTTTCTATGACTTCCGTCATGAACTAAACTCCATATTCAGGGTTTCATGTAACCAAAACTTGAGATTATGTTTTGATTTTAATTAGTTATTTCTTTCAGATTTCCATTTATTTATTTGTGTTATTTGAGTTTAATGTTTTCAATTACTTGGTCACTAATTGAATGAATCGATTGTCTAAATTTCGACACTCGAAAGATGGAAACTTAGGTGTGATCTTGGAATAACACACATATCATAATTTGTAAAGTCAAGAGAATCAAGAGTTTCGTTAGACACAAATCTCTCAATTCTCCTCTTGGAGATATGACCTAATCTCTTATGTCATAACGAGAGAGAATTCTCGTCGATTAATTTTTGTTTTACACCTCGAGTATTTACATGCAAGGATTCATTAAAAGAAGCAATCGTATCAATTAAATAAAGATTATTGTAACATAATAAAGAATAGAGTCGACCAATTTTGAATCATGAAACAAACTAAATATTCCATTTTCAAATGAACAAAAATAACCAGATTTGTCCAAAACAGAAATAGATATCAAATTTCGTCTAAAAGATGGTACAATAAATGTCTCATTAAGATCTAAATAAAATCCTGTCTTTAACTATAATCTAAATTTTCCTATTACTTCTACTTCCACTGTCTTGTTGTCGCCAACATAGATGTATCTTTCACCATCACTTGGTTTTCGAAAACTCAAGCAACCCTGCATAGACACGTTGATATAAGTTATTGCACCAGAATCTATCCAACATGAGTGTCTAGGTACCGAAATTAAATTACCTTCATAACAAACCAAATGAAGAATATCTTTCTTGGTACGTCATGTGTGATAGTTGATACAGTTCTTCTTCTTATAACATGCAGCTCCACAAAAGAAACAGTCACCTTCAGTTTGTTCCTTATGCCTTTTCTTTGTGATGATATACCCTCCGCTTCCTTTTCGATTTCTTTTTCTTGTTCATTTTATCCTTAGAGATGGTGGCTAAATGAGCATTTTCTGTCTTGTCATACTTTAATATTTCATCTTCTTAGACATAGTGTGAGTTGAGCTCATTAAGGGACCATGAATCCTTTTTACAGTTGTAGCTCACCTTGAATTGATTGAATTGTATTGGAACGGATATCAGAACCAAGTGCACTAACAAGCCGTCATATAAATCCAACTTGGGTGCCTTTAATTTTGAAGCTATGTGAGACATTTCCATAATGTACTCATGTATGTTTCCTTTCCCTTTGTACCTCATTGAGATTAGGTTTGCCAAAAGTGTACTAATTTCAGCCTTTTTATTCTTAGCAAACCTCTTGTCGAGGTCATCAAGGAAACCTTTAGCCGTAGTTACCTTATTGGACATAGTGCCTATGCTTCTAGAATAGCATGCTTTATGACCATCAAGTTTATACGGTTCGATCGTTCCCACTTTTCCATCTCTATCTTATCATCAGAGGTATTCTTATCAGTAAGTGCAGTAGGTTCATCGACCCGTAAAACAAGGTCCAGATCCATGACTCCGAGAACAATAATTACGTTTTCTAGCCATGCCTTAAAGTTGGTGTCATTAAGCATTGGAATTGAATTGATGCTAACAAAGATATTGGTAGCAAAACCTGAAACCGAATTAGAGAACAATTAATTGGAAAAGCTCACAATCCTTCATATGTAAATAATAATTTCAAATAATGGTATGGCCCATTATAAGATACCCAACACAACATCAATATTTAGTCTTTGGATAGAAATATTGACTTGTAAGTGGTACTCTTGGTGTAGTAATCAAATACTGACAATAATAAAATGTGTCAATCAATAAACATTTCTTTGGACCGATTTATTGATCACATGTTAAACTAAATAATTGCAACATGTTTATTAGCACAAGTATATGTGCAATTCGGCCAAATATTGACCTGCCTTTGGACAGATCAAATATTTGCATCAATAACACACACAAACACCTTTTAATACTCTAAGTTAATTAATTTCCACGAGAAAGATTGCTTTGACAGCATGTTACTTCAATTAATTCACTTTCGAATATTATATCTCTCAATAGAGTCCTTTATACCAAAGTTTGAAAATAAAATTACTGAATTTGCATATTTAATTTATTTTGAGACTTTAGGAGCCTAAAGGTTAATAATTCAGAACTTTAGAGATCAAAAACTAATTGTCCAAAACTTTAGGGGTCAATAATTAATTATTCGAAACTGTAGGAGTCAAAAATTAATTCGAAACTTTAGGAATCCAAAAATTAATTATTCAAAACTTTATGCGCCAATTAAACCAATTATAAACTTTTAGGGGCTTAATTACAAAATTCAGAATTTTAATGACCCAAATGAATTAATTCTCAAAATTTAGGGTTTATCACCACAAGTGTATAGACAATTGGGCCAAATATTAACCAGCCTTTGGACCGATCAAATATTTGCATAAATAACACACACAAACACCTTTTAATATTCTAAGTTAATTAATTTTCATAAGATGTGTTGCTTTGGCAACATGTTTCAATTAATTCACTTTTGAATATTATACCTCTCAAAAGAGTCATTTGTACCAAATTTTGAAAAAGAAAATCATCGAATTTGCATATTTAATTTATTTTGATACTTTAGGATGCCTAAGGATTAATAATTCAGAACTTTAGAGATCAATAATTAATTATTGAAAACTTTAGGAGTCAAAAATTAATTCCAAACTTTAGGTATCCAAAAATCAATTATTCAAAACTTTAGACGACAATTTAAACCAATTGTGAACTTTTAGGGACTTAATTACAAAATTCAGAACTTTTAATGACCCAAGTTAATTAATTTTCAAAATATAGAGACTGAATTATTAAACCCAAAACTTTAAAATGCCCAATATGATGAATTTTAACTTCATGGCCCTAAATTACCTTAGTTTTAAACTCAAGGGGCTGAAACTTTAAAAACTTAGCCATAATCTGAAATTGTAAGCAATGACCTAAAATCTTCAAATTTTCAGTTCAATACCCCGCCCCCAAAATTCACCCAAACACTAATCTGAATAAAAAAAAAGTGCAATTGAGGAAGGAGGGGAGAAACCCCTTGGCGCCGCCCCTAAAAGCTTAAGCAGCGATCTACAATGACGACGAGCGTCGATGCGTTCTGCGCAACACTTGGGCAAGTTGTCGCACGTCGCCGCCAGCAGCACCGTTGACTATCAAATTTTTTTTAAAAAAAAAAAAAAAAAGAAGTGAGATTCTGGAAAACTGACCGAATAATTTTCAAATTTAACAAAAATTAAACCGAAATTGCTAATTTTGAAAACAGTAAAATTATACAAGAACCAAATTAAAATTTTAATTCTCAATTATTCTACATGAATAGGCTCTGATACCACTTGTTGGGAAAATTCTTTTATCGTCAAAATGATCTTTCATGTTGGATCATCAAAAATATGTAAATCGAAGCGGAAGCGTACCGAATCAGACATGGTTATCGTAATGAATGAATCTTGCGATTTTAGTCTTTCAAATCAACACGTTGTTCTTTTGTTTCTCTCTTATGATGAGAGTCAAAACAGAATGAACAATTCACGTGTCATTCAGGGGCCAACCGTATATACTAACAACATATTGACCTAATTTAGCACATAATGAAATTAGGAACATACACCACTCTACACATAAAGGCCCACTCTTTAATTGGATGCCTCAAAGCCCCAAAATATTGAAACCTTATTAGATAACCAAAATTGATAGCCTTTAATTTAATACACAATATTTCATATATAACCCCACGTATTCGAATAAAATCCTTACAAGCCATGTTCACCACCAATTGTAAGCTATTTTGGGGGGGCATGGGGCACACTGGAGTAGAGGGAGGTGGATGAGGATGGGTATGATATGGCGACGAGATTCTGCCACCGGTGAAAACTAGGTCTGATGGTTTAGGTGGCTGGTGGGCTGTCTTTCGGAAGCGTGCAAGGTGGTGGCTCAATGAGTTGTCTAAATCGCCTGGGCTATTGGAGAGATTTTCTCTTGTTCTCTCCTCTTATCTTAGCCTCCAAAAAGGTCTCGAATATACCATATTTTCCCTTATGGTGATAATACTAAATACCCATTATATATCTGTTGAAAATGAAATGATTGTTCCCGATGTGGCTTGATAGAGTCAAATTCACATCTGTTTGTCTCATGTCAATTGGCGATGAAATGATCGAAGCACTTCATGTAATAACTTAATTTTAATTAGTCAAAGTCAAAGGTGGTATTGTCAAAGTCAACGTCAATATGGACTTAATTGGGTTAAATTATTTTTTTGGGGTTTATTTTATAATTGGGAATAGATAAGGTTTTAAAATGG
>CAIGRL010013459.1:0-11793 GCA_903798325.1 Fraxinus xanthoxyloides | reverse complement strand
AGCATTATATTTTATTTTATAGATTTAAATAATTAGTGAGAAATAATTTAAAAAATAAATAATTTTGCCGAAAATTTTTTTATACTTTTTTTTTTATATATATATAGATTTTATGCACTGACCCACCGTTTGATCATGACTCATCGGTTTAATCAGTAACTCAAGACCCCAGTACCTTATTTGAGTCGATATTCGAATCGAGTCTAATAACTGCGGTCAAAGGCCGCAAAATTTTCTAGAACTAAATTTACCTCTTCATGCTGATTGTCGATCTAAACTGGTACTATGTGAACTTAAAATGGAAGGATAGGGACAAAGATTCAAGAAAAAGGTTGAAAACAAAAGTACGATGGATATAGGTTGGAACTTGGCCTCCTAAATTAGCAATGGTAATATTCCTCTCATTAATTGGACAAATAGTTAGATAAAATTATAAAGTTGTAAGCGATAAATAGATATTTAATTAATGAAAAAGGATTGGACAACTCTAAAAGAGGGCTCTAAATCAAAAATATCGCATAAAGATACGGGCATGCTCATATGTGATAAAATGTCAAATTAATATGAAGATGGTATGTGTTTTAATACTATTTTATAAATGATATCCTACGACCATATAAAAATATATTGTACAATCTCTACGATGTTAAATAGACGTGGCAATAGGTCGAGCTGGCTTACGCACGAGCTCGATTCGTGCTTGTGCTTGTTTATAACGAGCCGAGTTTCGACTATTGAGCTCATGTTTTTTTTTTTAAGGATAAACTTTTCTTCAAAAAAAAATTAAGATAAAGCTTTAAAAAAAAAGATAAACCTTCCTCTTTTGTTCGAGTTTAGGACTTGCTACTTCAATTTTGAGTGCGGTGTTAAAAATTGTATACAATCAACTTGTTACGTTTACATTTTTTTAGAAAAATTAAAAAGGTATTATAAAATAACAAGTTTTGATTAATATGGTTAAATTCAATATCACTTACTTGACGACATTCAATTTCGACATATTTACCTTGTAGTAAAAAAATGACATTCTTGAGAGTCCTTCATGCTCATTAATACTTCCAAAATATCTTTTTTCAATCAGCTCATGACATCAGAAAAAATCCTCTTACTTGCACTAAAATCAGACTCTGAAACTACAGTACTAACCGGAGGTATTAATAGGTCATTTGCCATCGCAGAAACCACTAGTCATCATCGTTCATACTTTCATCGGAATTCAATTATTTTTTTCTGAATTTTTCTGAATTGTTTTGTTATTAGGCATATTANGATTAAATAAATCAATTAATTCAGTAGGCAGTGCATTTAGACTTGTGTCAAATGGTTGATTACATGCGATAAACAAACTACTACTAGAGAAACTACATGCATTTGCTTCATATCTATATGAGTTAATGCATTTGAATAAAGTTAATATTTCAGTTTCTTCTTCTGGTATATCAATGGAAGGAGTAAGTGTAGAGGGTTCCCGATTAATATTTTACCCATTAGTTCTGCATATAATTCAAACATTTTCACATAAAGTTTGTTCTAATTTTTATAAGTGATATGTGTATTAAAAGTTAAAGATATTGAAATCTGATCAATTACAAATTTAGTGTCCGATAAACTATATCGTGAATCCATAATACATGGTAACAAAAATAATATAGGTATGTCTTTCCAATATTTTCTAAATTTTAATTCCATGGAATATATAACTGCACTAAAATTGGAGTCATTTTTATATCTATGAGAAGCCTTAACAATTATATAAAAACGTTCAAGTATCATATAATTAGTGAAATAGTAAACTCCAGACGAAATATTTGTAGAATCATAAACCTTGTCAAAAAAATTAATTTTAGAAGCTAAAATCCAGTCGAATTCAATCAAAACGGTATCATCATCGTTTCTAATATATCTTTTGTTATGAAATTGAGTTATTAAATGTTCAAAACCTTCGCATGATTTTGACAATAAGTAATTGGAGTTTCATCTATGTCCTACGTTACTAATAAATATTTTCGTGTTCGTCACCCCAAATTCAACATAAAATTCTTCAAATTCTTATTTTCTATTAGGTGAAATCGTGGTATATACTAGTGCATCCATAATTTTTGAATTTCATTCTTAATATGTTTCAAATCGTCCTGCACTCTTAAATTAAAAATATGGCAAACACATCGAATATGAAACAAATAACCACCAAAATTGGGCTATAGTACTTTGCACAATTTATCGATAACTACATTATTCATACTAGCGTTGTCGAGTGTAAATGAACGAATTTTACTCTCGAAATGATATTCTCTAATAATGTTCATAATGATGTTATATATGTTGTTAGCGTTGTGAGAGAACTGGATAATTTTAAAAAGTAATAATCTTTTTATGCATACACCAAAGTAGGTCTATGTAGTGTGCAGCTGCTGCTATATAACATCTTTTATTAATCTCTTCCCATATATTCAAATTTAAAAATATAACATCCCCATATTTTTTGAAATTGGCAATTAATAATTTTTTTGTATGAAGGAAATATTCAATATCATATGAACGAAGAGTGTTTTGACTCACCCAAACATACCTCGGTTGAAGATATTCTTTCACGTACGAGAGAAAATGTTGGTTGTCCGCTATTGCTAAAGACAACTTAGCAGCAGCAACGAATTTCAACATTCCCGTTCGAACTTTCTCCTTCGAATACATCCACGTAGACAACTTGTGCTTGGACTACTAAATTGTAGTTGCGTTTGATCGGTAGAAAGAAGCTTGTGTTTGGCTGCACATACTTTGTAGGATAGTTAAGGTGGATGGTTCCAATGGCTTTTTATCATGCCAATTGTTGTTGACAATATTTAAATACTGCTTTAGATTCTGCAACTCCATCGACCACACAGCCTATTTGAATCGATTTAAAATGATCCCAACAGTTTGCCTATTTTTTCCATTTTCGCTTCCCTCTTGATCGATAATATCTAATTCATGTTTATCATCTCGTTCCACATTGAAAACATCAACATCATCCAAATCAATTGGATTACTACTTCCATAAGCATAGAAATCTAGATATTTTCAGAATATGAACGTCATTTAGGCCGGCGAATTCATTCTGGAATTGACTTTGCGGTGTGATAGGTGATTCGTCTCTGATACCGAACACACCTTCAACAAATAAGCATGGATCCATTTGTAAATTGATATAAAATGTATGATAAGTAACAAATCAAGAATTGAAAAAAAGTTGACGTTTAAGATTGTAATTGAAAATTTGCAGTGTAATAATTGATATTGAATATAGAAGTACAATTAAGAAATGAATGTAGACTAGATAATAGTCTAGAAGATAGATTATAATGTAAAATGTAGAAGAGATTAGTGAGTAGAAAGTGAGAGTTGGGTGGAAAAAAAATGGAGAATAGGTTGGCTATTTATAGTGAAAAAATTATTTTAAATTCAGTGACCATTTTGGTCACTGAAACAATTAGGTAAGCTACAAGCCCTAATTTCGTGGGTTTGGCTCATGGGCTAGCTCGTTGGCTCGCCCACGATCCGCTCATGTGGACTCGAGCCTGCGGGCTCAGCTCAGGTTCGAGCTCATCATTTGATGAGCCTAAGCGGCCTACGAGCCGTTTTTCACCAGCCGAGGGGCTAAGCCGACAAGTCACTCGGCCCATTTGCCACCACTAATGTCAGATGAATTGCAAGGTGATGTGGCAAGACAATTGGTCCTAATTTCAATTACCATACGCATTAGCGTATCATTAAAGGTAAGGAAAAGTTGTGGAAAGTGGAAAATAGAAATTATGTATTTAGAGACATACTTTCCAATGTAAAAGGTCAATTGTTCAAAGGAAAAGTGCAATGAAGGTCTTAAATCTTTCATTTTATTACAAAATACACCTCAACCTTTGATTTTTACGGCCCCCAGTCCCAAACCTTTGACCTCCATTGTAACTGGGGTCCATTTGACAGATTTCATCCACTTATTCGTTAGTCAACCCTTAAATTAAATGTTTGAGTCAAATTAACAAATAAACTAAGTGGTAAAATAGTTCGTTTACATTTTCTATAGTAAAAACTTCAAAAAAATATATATATTCATCATCTCCTTCAACCTCCTCTTCCCCGCACTCAACCCCTCCTTCACGTTTCTAAGTCATGTTAAGTCCCCTTCTGAATCTAAAACCCCATTAAGGGTCTGTTTGTTTCCCATTATTGCGAGAAAAATAGAGTAATGAATAGTATTTTTTGGAAAATGTGTTGTTGAAAATTAAAGTAATGTTATTGGTTTGTGTATAGAATATTTTATTGAGTGAATATGTGACAGAAATTGTTTACTGTAACAAACAAAATTTGATAAAATGGATGACAACCGGGGATAAGAAATCCCAAATTGTTGTCTGTTTCAAAAAAAAATGTATAAAGCATCAAATGGGGAAGAAAACGAGGCCCTAAGGTGGTCACGAACTAAGAATGAGCAGCAGCAGCATTGAAGAATCCCAAATGATATTGAATGTATACGACATCATATTTGTAAATCATTACTCTTATTTGGTTTGTTTTTGGCATCTTCCATTCGAGCATTGAAGGTTGTATTCAATAGAATTTATGTATGTATATATACATGTGCCCGGTTTTCTAATAGAACATGAAAATGGATTCTCTTAATTTGTTGAAATTTTGAGGTGGATAGGAAATTTGATAGGGATTCTGAAATGGGAATTATTTGAATTTTAGTTGTTTGACCTTCAATTCAGATTACTCGGATGAAAATATGAATTGGGTTTTTTTTTATTAAAAAAAAAAAAAAATCTTTCTACTGGAGTGGCCACAGTTTAATACTAGCTTAATCTTGTTTTCTTGGAGTGCACAAATTGGGAGAGATTTGGACTAATTACTATATTCTGTCATGATTTTTGAGTTGTGCGTCTTCTTGAATTTCTCATAATAGAATTTTTTTATTTTGAAGATAGAAAAGATAGAAACATACAACAATTTGAGATTTCCTATGGGTTTTTTCAAAGATAGAAAAGAAGGGAAATTTACAGGACTCAACGCGAAGGGTGGGGATGGGTATAATGGGAAGAGGTTGAAGAAGATGATGAATAGTTCCTTTTTTTTTTTATATTAAATTATTTAATTTTTTAAGTTTTTATTATATAAAATGTAAACTGACAATTTTACCTCTAAGTTTTAATTTAAGTCAATCATTTAAAGGTTGACTAACGAATGAATGGATGAAATATGTCAAATGGACTATATCTGCAATGGAAGTTAAAGGTTTGGGACTGCAGTCGCAAAAACGAAAGATTATGGCGTATTCTGCAATAAACGAAAGGTTTGGGATCTCTTTTACAATTTTTCCATTGTTTAATAAAATGTCACTTTCAAGATAAATGTGGTGTTTGATAAATATTATTGAAGAAATAATATATTTTAAATGATAATATGATAGAAAATATGTAGTTAAAAATTAAGGAAGAGATATTGATGTGATGTAAAATATTATTTTATTGAAAAATATGTGATTGAAAATGAGTTTTGAAAAAACGTATTTTAAAAGAATGTATGTCAAACATGGACTCAGAGCGAAAAATATGTAACTAATGAAAAAAATAAATGAAGAAGCCCCATTGAGTCTATTTTGGTCTTGTACTTCACTTTGCCTTTATAAGTCTTTAAGTTTTTTAGTGGAATATATTTGCAGGAAAATGCTAAGTGTACATTAGCATGTATATGAGGGTGTTCATAATGGACACTTGGCTCTCCCCTATTGGAGGGAGTGTCTGTGGGGCCGACACTCCCTCTAATAAGGGAACGTTAATGGACACCCTTATGTACATGCTAATGTACATATAGCACAATCAAATATGCCCTCGGTCCTCGTTTGATCTTCGTGAATTATTTAGGACATGATTTAATTAGCGCTTGTTTGACGCCCATAAATTCACTCAATTTATTTATTGTAGTAGTATCATAGGGCCACATCTGCATCGTGATGTATTCATGTCGGCAACAAACAATTGTTTAAATTAGACTTCAAGGACAAGTCATATAAATTTATTTAGCCCATGTTTCACACGAATTAAAATTCAGATTTTAATGTAAGTCAAGTCATCATTTAAATTTAATCACATATTTCACGAGTCCTATAATTTTTCAACCAAACAGTTCATCAAATTTTATCAAAATTTACCAAGAGGTCGTTTGACATGACTTATTTTTATTTTATTTGTCGTAGAACTTTTGGAGGGAATTGTTTTAATTTTTGTTTGAAAACTAATTTTTAAAAGAGTTTTTTTATTCCAAAATTCATTTTAGAGGAAGTCACATCAGATTAATTTTCACTAAAAATTCTTCTAACTAGAAGAAGCACTTTAATAAAATTAGTCAAATGGGTCCAAAAGTAAATTTTGAGTCTCAAAAACTCATTTTAACTTTTCAAAACCTACCTCAAACGAATCCTAAAAAATTTATTTAATCCCCGCAAAACATGGGATTTATAAATAATTTGACTATCAAATTAATTAGAAACTCAAATTATATGTCCATCCCTCTCAGCATTGTGTAGTTGAACTCTATAGCACGAGTGCTTGACACGAGAATGTCAGCTTATTTGGCTATCTCGTTGGCTTCAGTTGTGCAATTTTAGTCTAGAATTCTGATGCGGAATGATCTATTCATTTTGTGAATTGCTTTACTTGTTTTCCTTAATTTGAAATATTAGTGTTTAATAGGCGTGGACGTGACTCAGTTTCATAGTGATGCCCCTTTGAATTTTGTATCGATTTGTAGATTTTCACAGTACGACACAAACCAGAAAGGCTTATGAATACAGTTCATACGAGCCAGATCGACTCTTCCTTCCATAGACAATTATTCGGCTTTATATAAAAGACACCAAAAACATAACAAAACCATCCATCAATCAAATTGGTGAAGCTTTCAGTGATTTCTGTAGTCTTTGGAAAATCATGGCACGCGCATTTATGGCTTTTTTTGAGGAGGTTTTTAACTTACAAACAAGGAGATGAAAATGGGAAACAAAAGCAGACACACTTTTGAAAAAAGTACATGAATGTTGTCCACAAATTATAATATTTATTTATAAAAATAAATATTATTTAATAATAAAGAACAAGAGTGATGGACGATCTCCCTACTTCCTACTGGACATGAAAATTCTTGTCAGACGGCTGGGGGACAATGGTCAATCAAGTCCATTCTCTTTGCCATGATTTGACTCTAATTACTCGTTAATTTTATTGGAGTACTTGAAATTATGTAAATTGTTTGTTGAAGTTCCAAATTAAGCCAAGTTTGATGGGGATTAAAATCGTTTTTTTTAGTAAATTTTAACAAAAGTTGATGAAATGTGTGTGTTAGGTATTCGAGGAGGCGATATGAAGTATAGATCGCACAAATAATAAATAAAAACAAGATTTAAAATGAAAATAAATAAGAAGATGAAATTGACTGAGAAATCGAACATCTTACTAATAACAACCAAATGGAAAGAAAATACAATTTATGCATTTTCTACTATCTAAATTAAATGAAGAGTCTACTATTTATAGAAGACATGTCCAAACACTAGGATTAACTTAAAATATGGAAATTAGATTAAAAATCGCGTGAATTCTCCTTCCCCCCCTATTGGACCCTATTTTGTCATCTTCGAAACTCAATACTCCAAAACGCGAAACTCTAGATCCAATATGGATTGGATTTGGGTCACAAAACCCAACCATCTTCACCTTAAACACAAATCACGGTGCAACGAAAGAAGTTCCAAAATTTCTCCAATTGGAAAAAAAAGGTCCGACTGCAACGAAACACACTGAACTCTTCAACCTGAATCAAATCTCTCCAACACTCGAAAATACTTTTTCTCTTCCACCATATCCAAACACAGATACAAATAAACCCAACCCCTAGTACCCGAAATTCACAACGAATTCAAAATTTACCAAACAGGGTCGAAGCACACCATGAAGCTGAATCACCACTAAATGATTTAATTAAAGAACTTTAGCTAGACTAACACCTTCAACAACTCCAAAAGCATACACATCCAGATCAACATCCCCGTACCTATTTTCAATGGGTCTCTCCCTAACCATTGAATATAATGGAACCGCAGACTGTGGTAGCAAAACGGAATTACCCATATTCCCTAAACTCCACAGAGTAGTATTCTCCAAAATAGACCCAGAGCCAACTTTCAATGGTACTGTACCAAACTGTATATCAACCATGTGCTAAACCAATGCTGATGTCTTTTTACCGATTTTGTCCAATCTTGCAAGGTGTATATTGAGACTTTTTCCATCCCTCCAATACAATACGGACACCCTTCCGGACATTCAAGACTCCACTTGCATTAGAGAACGTGTACCCTCTCAAATATAGGGTACTCATAGAGATGATGTTTTTCTTCAAGTTTGGTTACATCCACCAATTTCAATCTGACTCTCCTAATACCAGCTATCGGACAAGATTCATTGTTTCCCATAACAACGACACATTGTGTCACCGTTTCATATGATTCAAACAAATTCCGATTGGGACTCATATGAAATGCATAAGCTGTATCCAAAATCCACTCCTCGTCAGGCTTGAATTCCACGTTATAAATGGTCAAAAGATCTCCCTCACTTATAAAGTTCTTACGATATCTGCTTCACCCGAAATCTTCGATTGCTTCCCACGATTTGCAGCTGAATTATCTTTACCCTGAAACTTCTCGCAATCCCTCTTGATGTGTCCTTTCTTCTTAAGTAAAAACATACCCTATTGCTAAAATCTAACATCGACTTGCCCCTTCGCCGATACCATAAATCACAAGAGCTTCCTCATCTCTGGAACCAGCTCCAACTAGATGTTTCATCTTCTCTTTTGAGAACAAGACTTCATACACGTCTTCAATGGTGAGTGTGTCATGACTGTACAAAATCGTGTCCCTAAACAATGAAAACGAATCAGGCAGCGAGCATAACAGGATTAAAGCCAAGTCCTCTTCATCAGATTTTACTTCAAACATCTTCAGATAAGCAACGATCTCTTTAAACACAACCAGATGATCTTCCAGTGATCGGCCTTCTACCATGCGATGAGAATAAAACCTCTACTTCAAATGCAATTTACTGGTCAGACTATTTGTTATGCACAATTGCTCCAATTTCAACCATAATGCAGCTGCTATCTTCTCCTTCAAGACGTCCTAAAGAATGTTGTTAGATAGATGAAGATGAATATGTGAAAGTACCTTGCGATCTTTCCGTTGCTTATCCTATGTTGTCCAAGTTGTAGTAATCCTATCAAATCCTAACAAAGTATCATCCAAATCCATATGCGCCAATATAGCTCTCATCTTCACTTGTCACAATGAAAATCTTGTACTCTGATCCAACAACGGAATATCATACTTCATGGTAGCCATCGAAAACAAAAAAATCTTGAACAAATCAAACATTGCTCTCTGCGGAACTGTTGAACATTGGAACCGATACTAATTGTTAGGGATTCGAGGAGGCGATATGATGCAATATGAAGTATAGATCGCACAAACAATAAACAAGAACAAGATTTAAAAAATATACAAGAAGATGAAATTGGTAGATGAGCCGAATATTTTATTAATTACAACCAATGGAGAGAAAATATAATTTCTGCCTTTTCTACTATAAACTGAATGAAAACTCTACTATCTATATGAGACATGTCCAAACACTAGAATTAACCTAAAATATGGAAACTAGATTAAAAGTCACGTAAAATCGAAAGAGAAGGAAAAAATATGCGGCTCGTCACTCGCGTGACAGCTCGGCAACAGGCGGACGACGAACTTCCTATTCCAATTTCGCTCTTATCGCTCGAGCTATAAGTTGGCGTCCGTCTAGCACCGTCAATCTGCTTTTTTTTTTTTTCCTTTTTGGACCCTATTTTGTCATCTTCAAACTCAATACTCCATAATGCGATGTCATAGACCTGAGTTGGCACGGATTTGGGTCACAAAATCCAACAATGTGTTTGAAAAGTTATGAATTCATGAAATATGTAGTTAAAATGAGTTATTGATATTGACTTAAATTAAAGTCTAGATTTTAATTTCTACCTAGCATATGGCTAAGTTACTCCTTAGTTTAAACCTAAAAAGGTCAATAAGATTGCACAATTATTAATATAAGTTTTCAGATAGTCAAGAGTTTCATAAAGCATCTTCAATGTTTTGGAATTTTATCAAAAATTGAAAAAAGGCGAGGAAACTTTATGAAGTTTCGAACACATTTATGAAAAGTATGTTTGTGTCAAGAGAATTTCGTCCAGAAAACAAGAGATTTGGGAGAAAGATCTTATTTGATTGAATGAAAAAACTGGCTTGTAAATAGCCTTACAAAATAACTGAAAATAGAGAAATGCAGCCCTTAACAATAGGGAAACTAACACAGAACAAATAATAAACCAATCAATAAACAAAATACTAATAACTTCAACATTCTCCTTTAAACTGAATGCTACATTACACTTGGACCTGAGCAAACGCCCAAAAAGTCATGTATATTCAAGAATGCTTCAAGTCTCAAATGTTTAGTGGTCAAGGTAATTGTTATGAAATCATGTTGAGCATAGATGAAATTTTCCAACATCGTTCTTAACCATATTGCTTGACAAGCACACAAAGTTGCAACAATGAACTCAGCTTTAATAGTGGTCAAGGTAATTACCGGTTGCTTCTTTAAGGACCAACATTGCTCTTGAACTCAACATAAATACATAACCCGAGGTACTTTTCCTATCGTCTAAGTCTCCAGCATAATCACTATCCATGTAGTTAATCGGTTCCTCGTGTCTTCCCTTCTTGTAGAAGGTGTTAGTTGTTTGATATGCACTATTTTATTTATTTTATAGCATTAAAATATTAAAAGAAATTAAAAAAATACTTTTTTAGAACCTTGGAATTAATGTTTAATAGTGTGATTGTCAAGAATTAAAATTTCGGTGCTATAATTGCAAGTTTAATGTTCGTGATCGACTTTGTTGACTTGGTAGAATATGAGGAGGTTTCACTACTTTTAGTGGCCATGTCACCAATTTTGTTAAGTGTTTGAATGGAAGGCTGATTGAGTGTCCTGATTACCCGCAAATTAAAGTACAATGGTGCAATTTCTCTGGATTGAAATCAAGTGACCTAATGAGAGTAAGGGCAAAGTCCAGTGACCGCAAGGTGAAATTTACCCAAATTATATCTCTATGTAAATAGTGCCAAAGAAAAGAATTAGAAAGAGAAAGAAATTATTGGTCGTAGAGGTTTGTGTTCCTCGGAAACTCAATATTGGAGATCAAGGTTCTGAATAATTATACTATAATTGATTGTTTTTCTCTAGAAGATACACTTTTGTATTATTTGGTAGAAAAATGCTGAATGTACATAATTATTCATGTCAAAAGTTTTATAGAAGAGTCACATACATAGGTGTGGGTTCCACCTGATTTAAATATTATTAAAAAAAGTGGGCTCAACATGTTTGTGTCTTCCCTATATTTTTTCGTTCCTGCACCTGTAGAATGTTTCTATTTGGTATGTTAGTACTCGTTATATATCAATTGCTTGAGCATTGAGTAGAACGCATAGCAATATGGTGCCATTTATGTTTGAATGTCAAAAAGAAAGTTTTGGTTAGATGAACTAGTTCTTTGAGATCTTAGATGGCTTTTTTCCTCGAAAACTCAATATTGGAGATCAAGGCTCTGAATAATTATACTATAATTGATTTTTTTTTCCTATTAGATACACTTTTGTATTAT
>CAIGRL010013431.1:0-11915 GCA_903798325.1 Fraxinus xanthoxyloides | reverse complement strand
ATAGAAAATTGTTTTCTTGATTTTTTCTTTGTCCATTTTGTATACAATTAGGTTTCTGATTTATTTAAATGTGTCAACACACCAATATAGTCTATATTTATGAGAATATCATAGAAGACTTGAAGGTTGAAAGCTCGAAAATATTGAATTAAAAGCTGTACGTTAGTGATTCGAGTATGATCATGAAATTGTTTCATTTGGATAAGTTTTAAATGCATTCGGGTATGATCAAGAAATTGATTCATTTGGGTATGAGAATATTCATGTCCCCGATACCAATTATCAGAAGCTAGAACATGAATAACCTAAAAAATAAAAATCTTCTGATTATGGTCACCATGCAGAAAAGCAGTTTAGACATCAAGTTGTTCAAGTTCCCACTCATAATAAGCAACAAAAGTATTCATGACCCTAATAGTGACATACTTAACAATTGACAAAAAGATTTCATTATAACCTACTAACCTGGTCTTATATTTCACAGGCTCGGCTCACTCTCAGTGATTCCCTCTTTATTTTATAGACCCACTTGCAGGTACTACGGACTTATCCTTGAGTCTAAAAACTAAATCCCAAGTTTGATTCTTAGTAAAAGAACCCATTTCTTCTTTAATGGTACTTTATCATTCCTCAATTTTTTACTCCTGATAGCCTTTTTCAAAGGTATTCGGTTCCTTATCAACTAGTTCTTGGTAACTAGTATAGCCTATGGTATAGTCAAACATCCTTAAGGTTTCCCTAAGTGGTCTCCTCTCTTTATGTCTTGTTAATTAATAGTCAACGAAATGATCTTGGTCAATAGGATAGTCTTCTACAATATCCTCATCACCTGCTTTCTCTATATTTGCTGTTTTAGTGTATTATTCTCCACCTCACTCAAGATATTGGAGATATGGACTCACTCCTCTGCCTCAACATGGACTCTTCACTAACAATTTCTTGTTGTTCTTCACTCTCATGCAAGGCATCCCAAACTCATTAAATGTGACATCACGACTATGATAATTTCAATGCACTTTTGGCTTCTATGCCACAACTCATATTCCTTAACTCCATCGTGTCCCTCAAGGTAACCTAAGAGACACACTTCTTGGCTTTACTTTCTAGTTTTTCTTTACTTTGAGGAGAAAAAATAGCAAAGCCAAAGATCTTAAGCAAGAATAAATAACATATGTACCGTACCATGTCTCGTACTAGTATCACCATTTAAAGTAGTGGAAGAAGATATATTAGTTAGCACATGCGACTAATAGCTTCACCTAAAAAAATTTAGGCACACCAGAACTCAATAATATATCTAACTTCATCAAGTAAGGTGTGATTTATCCTTTCAAAAACTCCATTTTGTTGGGGTGTGTAAGGTAAAGTCCTATGTCTAGTTATGCTAGATTCACTATACAAAACCATCAAATCAGTATTGCAAAACTTGAGAATATTATCAGTACGCATCAACAATAGATACAAAATATTTATTACAGAAAAAGTAGGATTGCTCTCCGGATCCCACAGATAAGTACAAATGTATTCTAACATTCTAGATGTCTTGTGCAAATGTCATCCTATGATATTTACCAAGCACACAAAGATTACAAAATGGCATATCCGATACGTGATTCTTACCAATCAAACCCTTATCGTTAACGTACTTAAGTCCCTTAACACTAGCATAATCCATTGTGCGACTTTTGTGTTAGTGCCAGTGATAGTGGAATTTAAACCACCTATCACCTTAGCATGCATGATGTATATGTCATTTCTCCTAGCAGTCTTAAAAGCTCTAAGAACACCTTAAACATTTTTATCAGTCCTTCACCGAGTACACTAAAAAAACCTGTATGCTCTAACTCTCTCACAGAAATTAGATTTCTACTCATATGTGAAATATATCTAACTTCTTTTCATATATGCACAAAGTCACTGTCAAGTCTGACAGTAACACTACTCACGTAAATGATCTTGTATGCAACTCCAGTCATGCAACTACATGTATATGATGAGACTCATGTAAATGATCAAACGACAACTTTTTTGATGTAACATGAAAAGAAGCATTGGGGTCAAGAATCCACTCATGCATATGGAGAGTTCATAGACTGGTTAATTCAGTTGGTTTAGAATTTAGGAGCATATAAACCTCACCAGGTTTATCTCTCTGGACAACAACGTATGCCTCATTAGATTCACCATATCCCTCATCTCTTTACTAGTTTTTCTCTTTATGGCACTTGCTTATGAAATGTTTTAGCTTGCCACGAACATAACATTTTCTCCCATTTACCTTCTTCTTGCCACCACTGTTTTGTCCCTCACCATTCCAAAGTGAGATCCACCCCTCATCTAGTGAATCTCTCCTGTTTTTCTCTCGTTTCTTTTAGCTTTCATTTTCATCCCTGTACTCTTTAACTAATCAATGACTATATTAGATGTAAGGTCTCTCCCCCATATTTGATTGCATTCTAGACTTTCTTATAAATAAGATAAATCATATTCAAAAGAATTATTGCTTTATATTCATTGAAAATCTTGTCACCGCAATTTGTAATGTCTTGCACAAGTTTATTGAAAACATTAAGATTGTCATCCCATTCTTTTGTGGGATTAATTTTGAAACTGAAAAAACTTTTTAAGTAAGAACAGTTTATTGGGCATGAACTATGTCAAATAAAATCTTCAAAATTTTCCAATTTTTTAGATGAATCATGTTTGCCAACCTTTTGCAAAATAGAATCAGATAAATGCAAGATAATAGAGATGTATACAAATTCTTGGTATTCCTTTTTATGGTCGTCAGTCACAATGGCGGAATACGATTTATCAATAGTTTTTGAAACCATTTATTGTACCAAAATCCCTTTCATCTTTTTTAAAGTGATGCATAGACTAGACACATTAGCCTTCAAAGAGATAATCACAAAGAATATGTCCTCAAGATCACAAATATATCCATGTCTAAATTCCTATGTTTTGTGAGATTCACGATATCAGACCAAGTGAATTCTCAAATGGGTAAGGTTAATGTAATAACTTTAACAAAATATTAACTCAGAAACAATTAGGATATTACATAACAGTCAAAAGACATCCAAATCACTATTATAACACAAGTAGTAGGCATGTAATCTTGTATTCTAGCACCAGGTAATTGTTATCTCACATGGTAACCCCAATCCTATTAGCCACCCAACATGATGGCCTGCTATTGTAGAAATGTAAAAGTGATTTGCCAATTTACCAAAGCAGACATATATGTGGTCCTTACAAATGAAAGATGTGAAATTTGATTAAGAACTCAAGTCCTTATTGTAGAATCAGCAGACACATGCATGAATTGTACCACAAATAGACATCTAGTTCACAACATATTAATTTTCAACCATGGAGCTGATTTCAACAGTCACAAGAACCTAAACAAAGCTCTGATACCAATTTATTGATAAAATCAAAACCTTCAACGATCAAAACTACACTAAGTTAGTTTTGAAATAATGAATGATAGGAAATCAAAGTACTATGAATGCAAATCAATTCTCTCCCATCAATCTCAATCAATTTGGCACCAAAAGTTAATGAATCAGGGATCATATCACAAGGCCAAAACATTCAAGGTAACACCACACAAATGGATAGAGAACCCCACTCAAAAGCCACAAAGAAAGCACCCACAAGTCATGAAGAAGCAACCGCGCACAAACCACAGAGGGGGCAACGAGCAAGTAAGGAAACAGAACAAATAGAGGCTTATTCCAAAGCCCAGGTGTCAACCAAATTGCCAACAAAAAAAAGAGAAAAGATGGGTCGCACAAAGGAGGCATAGTCCGACCACAATTGAAGGAGGAAGCACAAGAGATGCCTCTGTTTTCACTTAAGAAAAAAGGAGGCAAAGAAATAAATGTGTGTAGCATGTGTATAATGAAAAAGGGGACCAACATATATAGTTCCATTTAGGTCAAGTAAGTCGAGCTCTAAATGAGAACACTCTATCCGTCTTCGATTCGTGGGCTTCAATTGTGGTTTTGGGCCTTTGTAATTAAACATTCAGTCCGAGCATCTAATGAATCCTATAATAAAAAATCCAACTCAATTTATTCATCAGAGCCCTAGGTTTGTTTGGTATCAACAATACCGAACAAGTAGAAAGAAGCAAATCTTATAATGTATATTTTGGTAGCAAAGAAATTGTTTGATATAGATGTATTGAGCATCTAATGACACGGATGACAATATGATATCTATGATAGTTATGCAACTATGACATATGTTGAGGATCCCAAAAATCATGATAAAACCAATCTTTCGATGTATTTTGTGAAAGACATTATGCACCACTTCAATCCCATGGAATATACTGCTTCAGTCCGTGCCTGATACTTGCAATTAGGCTTAGTCGCCCATGTCTGTCTTTTATTATGGCCTACGTTCGGTGATAACTCCTTCAAAACCAATCTCGCTATTTGTTTTTCATTAGCTAGTGGCTCATCCACGCCAAACCCACACTAATGGCAATAAAATATCCTGGGGCTTTCCTCAGACCCACATCCCACTAGCCTGATTAAATCATCCAACTTTTCTTTCAACGTCTGGACACGGGCCCTTATTTCAACATTGTTCAATATGCCATCATGTGAACCTTTTGCATGTATCTCCATATGCTTACGCACCGTAAGATGATCATCACACTCCTTCACATTATACATCTTGTCATTTCGCACTAGCCCCCGATAACTTTATGCAATGTCTATAAGTTTGCTGTAACTTTGTCATAAGTCATCCCTTGTTGATTCCTTCCATCCATCGTTCGACGTTTAGCCTTATCTCTGGTAATAAATGAATCGACAATAACCTTGAACACCCAAGAAAACGTGCCCATTCCTCACCATTCAATCTTTAGGCACCATTACAGCTCCCTTCCTACGTCTCTCTCTAGACTATGCTATCATCAAGTACCTACCAGGACTATCCATACAATGTTGTGCCAAGAAAGCTCGTGATGACTCGTTAAACTTTGAGACAAAGTCCTCCAACTTACTAGCCACTGTCAACTTATCCACCATGTTCACCATCCAAAGTGAACCAAACCTACCCACGTAGATTGCAGTCAACATCCTCGAGCCCCACTCAACAATCCTAATAGTACCAGATTCATTAACAGACACCACAAACTCTTTTGCCTCAACTTTAAATCCCCGATAGAATACCATATCATATGCATCCGCCAACTTTTTCCTTTGATTGTGTATAAACAGCACATCTGATGGCGACACAGCCATGCTAGGTAAATTGAACTCGTCCTGTTGGGTTCTTATGTTTTCGGGCGGTGGCGTGTGGCCCACATGCACCGGTATGTTTGGCATGTAGTCCACGCAACAGGCTTCCTGGCATCGAAATATACTGCATAGTGCGCTTGGCAGGCGCGTCTGCCGGAAAAATGGTCGGATCCCGACTAATCTGAGTTTGGATCCCAGATCGCACCACTGTTTCCATCCCCCACCATTATTTCCATTGCCTGTCCTCAAGGCAGCCCTACATGTTGTGCCTTTGATTGCTACTTCATTTCAAGCGATAGTGCTAGGTTTCCACCTAGGGCCACCGCTTGTGTGTGTGGGAAAAATTCTAAGAAAACATGAAGAAATAGTGTTTTCATCACAAGTTATCAAGTAAGTTCAAGTTAAAAGGGAAGAAATACCTGAGGTGAAATGATAAGATTGTCTTAAGAAGAAGAGATCATCATTCTATCTTTTGGAAAGAGCTCAATGTTTATTTCCTCCATTCAATGGATACCTATAAGCAAATAAAGAATATGAAACTGAAAATAGGATTGAGAGCCCAAAGAAGACTAAAGCTTAACTATACCAAAAAGAAGATGAGAGTTTAAGCGAGCTAGTGGGAGAGTAAGCATTTATTGATAGGAAATATTAGTTAGGGTATTACCTCTTAGTGTACAATCATGTTGTAGTATGGAAGCCTCTTCCGAAGTAATCAATACCAATTTATAAAGAAATCTCTCAAAACCATAGCATAGTTTAAAAGAACAACTAAATATCTTTATTGAAAAGCTATCATTGGTTTGTATGCCATAATATTCATTTTGTAGGTACAAACAAAGGATATCTTCTTTGTGAAGATATTGGATTGTTCTTTTAAAACATGATAAGTTTTTGACAGATAGAGACTTCATTATAAATTTAGGGTGTGTTTGAGCCACATTATTTTGGGAAAATGTATTCTGGAATAGTAGATTGATGGATAATGTATGGTTGAAAATAAGTAGAAGAATGAAAATGAAAATTTTAATGTGTACCAAACAAAGACTTAGTGATGGATGCTTGGGAAGAGGCTCAAGTAACATGGTTAGTATTTGATTTCTTAGAGGTACTTGCAGAATAATATATCTTGAATAAGCAATAAGAAGCACAGGAACAAAAACAAATTTGAAATAGAGATGCACTGTAGAACAATTGTACAATAGAGCTTAGAGCAAACGAACAATAATCCTTTACAATTGCACAATGGTAGAGTTTGAATGCCAAAAGTAGAAACATGAAAAGAAGCATCAAAGATTTGAAGTAGGACAAAGTATTTCTTTATATACGGAAGAAAACGCCTGGTTGGATTGGAGGGAAAAATTAAGAGTAAAAATCTATAAGGAACGAAAACATAATCGTAAAACTGTAAACTATTAAAATGGGCACTTACTGGTATTTTTTTCAGCTAGAAGGATGCTTGCCTCCGAATGAAGATGAATAGCATTGAATGAAGTTCGAATATGGACTTTTTGTTATACAGTAATAAAAAATGGAATTTTTTAACTAAACAAAATAAAATTGGTAGAATTAGTCTACATTACAAATTATAAATACCATATTTGCATAAAACTAACTAACAAAATAAGCCAAATTACAAGTAGAAATAACATAAGTAGATTAGAAACTCAATCCTAATGGATGTAGTTGTTGAGTGTTCACACTGGAAAACGAAAGAAATATGTGATAATAAGTGCACACTAAAGGTACAAATGAAAATCTACAAATTATGTGAGATTCAAAGTTCCTCTGGTGTCTCACACTTCGTACGCCGTGAACATTGAGAGCCTGCTATTCACAAGCTCAAATGCGCATGTGCACCTATTTCGAGCTATTTTTCTCTAGTATATTCTGCCCAACCTATGTTGAAAAATTATACATCACAATTTAGTCTTAAATTTGTACGTATGGGCCAACAATGATGTGAGAAATCATGGATCTCAAAAGTCTGGACGGATTTAAGTAAATGTAGTCGAGCAAAGTTCCCATGTACATACTACAAAATGAAATCACAAATTAATGAATAATGAAATTTAGAATTAGGTAAAAAATATGAGCACAAAATGATGTTTTACATAGGTAAGTAAGGGAAGAAACTAGCTTGCAATAATTTAAGTTAAAGAAAAGCTTACAATTTTTCGACGACCATTGTGAGTGGCTTTCAGTGTCACGCGAAAGACGGGATTACCTGTATGGGAAACTTCTTCGTCAAAAAAATCAGAGTCGGAGTCTTGTGTTATTTCTAATTAGGGGTGGGCAAAACCCATGACCATACCAGAACCAACCCGACCGGTTTAAGTCATTTTTTCGTTGATTTACACGAGTTTGGTGGGCTGGCTGTGAAGGCGGGTTATAGGTTAACTCATAAAAATCTGAACCCGCTGTTATAGCTAAAACTGGAGCTGAAATCAATTTCTATTTCAATTCTTGAAAACCTTCCTCACACTTTTTAGTCCATAGAAATTTTAGGCTATTCCTCATTAGTTGGGTCATCAGCCCAACTATTTTGGATAATCCCTCAATGATTCTCTAATAATAATCAACTAGTCCCAAGAAACTACGAACTTCACTCGTTGGTCTAGACCAGTTGGTTACCACTTCAACTTTAGCCTATTCTAACTCAATTCCTTATGTTGTAACCACATGGCCAAGGAAATCTTGTGATCAAGCCAAAATTCACATTTCTTGAATTTGGCATACAATTTCTCCTTTCGTAATTTCTCCAACTCTATTTTGTTTTGTTCTTCAAGTTGAATACACCAAAATGTCATCGATGAAGACAATGACAAATTGATCTAAATACTGATGAAATACTCTATTCATCAAATCCATAAATAGTACAGGAGTATTTGTTATTCCGAAGGGCATTACCGTGAACTCGTAATGATGGCAAGTTCTTAATGTTGCCATTGAAATGTCATTTGCCTTCACTTTCAATTGATGATAGCCTGACCTCAAATCAATTTTGGAAAATACTGTCGCACCTTTCAACTGATAAAAGAGGTCTTCAATCTGAGGAAGGGGATATTTGTTCTTGATAGTCAAGTCAACCGGTTGATTGAGACTAACCTTGTCTCCTTTAGCAATAGGGACATCACATAATTTACATTCCTACATCACAAATATTTTAAGAACCTTATCGATATAGCTCTATTATAATAATCCAAAAATATCATAAGAACGATCCTAGTGCATGTATCCCTAACACAAAATAAGTATCACCAAAATCTTTCATTTCAAAATTCATGATAGAAATCTCTTGGTTTCGTGCAATAAATCTATATCATTGTAAGCAAGTAGTATGTCATCGACATACAATACCAGAAAATATGCTTACTCCCACTGAATTTGTGATATATACAACCATCAACTAAATTCATCTCAAAATCAAATTAGATAATTATTTGAATTTGTGTTATCATTGACGGGAAGCCTATTTAATTAAGGTCATAGATTGATTTCTTTAATTTGTAAACCATCTAATGTAGCTCAAGATCAAATTGTGGCATAAGGGCTATAATAGTTTTAGAAGAGTCTTTCGTAGAAATTGAAGAGAATGTCTCTTTAAAGTCAATGCCTTCTTTTTAAGTAAAGTCTTGCAACAAAACGAACTTTATCATTCCACATCATCCTTCAAATCCCTCTTCATTTTAAATATATATTTACTATCAATGGGCTTCGCACCTTCATGCAATGGGATGAGTTCACAAATGTTGTTGTTTTCATAGACTTTATCTCTTTATTCATGATATCAATCCACCTTTGAAAATTATTCTTTACATTGTTTGATGAAAGTTGATTGGATCTTCTTCTATTAATCTAGTGCCATCCTTATTTTCTAAGAAAAACACTATAAAGTGTTCCCAAATTGCCTTTCTCATTTCTCTAATGGATCTCCTTAATGACATTTCTTCTTGAGGTCGATGAGTTTGTTCTCTTGGAACAATCTTTTGATTGTGTATAAGGATTTTGTAATATTGTCTTGATCCAAATATTGCTTCTTGAAAAGATCTGGAGCAAGAATGTCTCTGATCCTGATTATTATCAATTGCAATGAAAGTGATATATTCATATCCTTTCTCAAAATCAAAATCAAAATCCATACCCTTAAAACCATATCCCCCCCCCACCAAAAGAATCGAACATTTCCTATTTCAAAAATTGACTTAATAGTAGGATCTTAAAAAAATTGTAACAACCTCTCAAAATCTAATAAAATAGCAACTCACGATTCTAGAGTCAAGTTTTTGGTTTTTTGGTCTATAAGGCCTTTCTTTATTTGGACAACCTTAAATGTACAAGTGTTTCAAATTAGACATCTTACATGTCCAAAACTCATAAAGGGATTTTGACAATTGCTTTATTTGGAACTTTAATGAGAATTTAAGCTGCAGTATTTAGTGCGTATTCCTGAATAGATCATGGTAAGGTGAAATGACTAATAATATTCATTACCATATCCTTAAGAATTTTGTTTCGCCTCTCAACAATATCATTCATGCTAGGACCCGACATGGTGTACAGTGGGACGATTTCACTTTTCTCTAGAAATTTAGCAAAAGATATTGGACGTTGTTCTCATGATCTGTCATATCTGTCATAATATTCACCACCATAGTTAGATCGACGTGTTTTATTCTTTTGCTAAGTTGATTTTCAATCTCAACCCTATAAGCCTTAAGTATGTTCAATGATTGAGATTTCTCATGAATGAGATACAGGTAACCATAACGACAAAAATCATCTATGAACACAATAGATTACTGTTAATTATTTCAAGAAACCGAAGGGGCCTATAGATATCAGTATAAATTAGTTCTAAGACATTCGAAATCCTATGGACACCTAATCTCCTTATGTTCGTTTGTTTCCCCTTAATGTAATTACTATAAACACTTAAGTAAGAAAAAACAAGGAGATCAAGAATTCATTCAGACACAAGCTTTTCCTTTCTCTTTTAAGATATGTGACATGATCACTTATACCATAACGAAGTGAAATTTTCATTGATTAATTTATGTAACATCCCCGACCTGTATGGACTGAAATGTCACTAGAACAATTGTACCTTGACTTTATACTTGAAATTTTATTTAAATAATAATTTAATAAACTATGCTTTTAGCAGAAAATATAAAATTTAAATTTAAAAATTTATTTAAGAGTTTTTTTTATTATAACATACAGTTTACTACTAACAAAAACTGCCAATGAATTTCTCATGAGAAAACTACTTTTGGACAATAACAAAATACTAACATAATTCCAAAAGAAATTACAAAAGAAAGAAGGTGCTAAGCCAATCCATGCATATGCCTATTTTATTACGTGAGCAATGGCAAGTAAATATTTACCAAATAAATAAAATGATTTGAAAGTTTTCCATGCATGAACCACTTTAGGCAATAAGAAAATAATTTGTTGGCAAATATTGCAGAAGTGGAAGAATTAACTGAATAGAGAACTTAAACCTAAACATGTTCACATAGAAATCCGTATTAGACAATCAATAAATTCAAATAATGGTGGGCCACATTACAAAAGACTGAGCACGACACTGATATTTAATCTTTGGACATAAATATCAACTTGTAAGTAGTACTCTTAATATAGTAATCAAATATTGATAATAAACTATGTCAAATAATAAATTTATCTTTAAACCAACGTATTGTTCACATATAGAAACTTTATAATTGTTACATATTTATTATCATATATATGCATGTAATTCAGTCAAATATTTACCTTCCTTTGGACCGGTGAATATCCGCATGAATTATATACACACAACCTTCCTAATATTCCAAATAAATTAATTTACACAAAAGATGTTACTTTGGTAACATGTTTCAATTAATTTATTTTAGAAAATTAGTAATTTAAAAGAAACTTAAGAATCAAGATTTGAATGAATGCCCCTTCTTTTTATTTTTATTTTTGCTTCGAAAAAAGTTGAACACTAACATGGTGCTGCATCGTGTTGCGCTATCGGAGAAGCTGAAAAGCAGCGCCACAGTGTCCAACTGCAACGATGCAGTAGATTCAAAAAATCTCAATTTTAAAATTTAGGGCTAAAATTCACATTCTAAAATTTAGAAATTCGAAGTACGAATTTCAACTCAAATTATTTCTTAAATCTCGATGGTTTAACGTGGAGTTAGCCATGATACCACTTGTTAGAATTTTATGAAATATGAGAATACAACTCTAATGAGAATCAAATATGAATTAAGAATCATAACCTATTCATAGTTTCCACATTATTTCAATCCACCATGAAAATACAACTCTAATGAATATGATCTATTCATATATATAGGCACACACTTTATTTAAATGTCCAAAACCCGTAACTTTATTCTTTATTAGATCACTTTAAATGGACTTAACATTAAGATAACATTTATACACAATTAATTAACCTTGCGTGACAAATTAAAGCCCAACAAGAAAGACTACTAACACTTCAACTTTACTATCAACCTATTTCTATGCCCATTAAGGACTCGATTGCCTAAATTTTAGGGCAGCCGTGAGAAAATTAGCTAGAACCCTACTTATCAAGATTACATTTCAAAAACAAGTGGGTGAAAGATTAAATTTCAATAATCA
>CAIGRL010013359.1:0-15399 GCA_903798325.1 Fraxinus xanthoxyloides | reverse complement strand
AAATATTACATTAAGTGAAAATCAATTTTTGGACCATTTTAATCATTACTACAATTCAATTATTTCAATATTACCCCACTTTTCGTTTTTCAATATAATAAATGCTACAAAATCGTTATTATGTATGAATTTCGTATTATTAATTCTCAATTAGTTACTATTCACATTAATACAGACTCAATGAATCTTGATTTGATGAATATTAATTTATGAAAAATATTACGTGTACCAAAACTATTACCTAATGTTTTACATAATCAACATGTGGCGGTCCCAGGCCCAGGCGCCCCCTCCAATGGAGGGCTGTGGGGCTGCCACGTTTTGATTATGTAAAACATTAGGTAATCTATTTTGTACAAATAGATAAATCATTAATTTATATGAATCTACAATTATTATATATAAATTTATTTATATTCATGTATCTAGGAATTTTAATAGGTATTTAAATTCATGTATTAGTAATTAATTCTTATGCACCAAATGTAATATAAAAATGTTGCTCATTTGTAGTATTTCATCATCACAAAAATTTGAATAAAATATGCTAAGTTTTAATAGTACAATTTTATTCTTTTAAATTTTTATCCTAAGCTCATGTTTGATACACATTAAAATTTTCATTTTCATTATTTCGCTCATTTTCAACCACACATATTTCAATAAATTAATATTTTCAATTACATCAATAACTTTTACTTCTTTTTCAATCACACATTCTCTATTAATTTACTATTCCAAAATACATTTTTTCAAAATAATGTGACTCAAATACTACCTAAATTTTATTTTCTTTAGTTTATTTGAGACTCATCAATTCCTTCCAACAAATTGTTATTAAATATTACTTTTATAGCACTTATAAAGTATTTCAGAATAACGTGCAGTGCACGTTCCCATACCATGTTGGGGCCTCTAAAAAATTGATTTCACTAAAGGTCCGTTTGATTGTTAAGAGTGGAAAATGGGTGGAAAGAAAATAAATTTCAGGGAAAATAATTGCCTATAAATTATTTTGCAGTGAATTGTTAATTAAGTGTGTCTGATTGGTATAATTTTTCACTCTGAAAATTTTAAAATTTTATGTCCATTTGGCTTTGTTTTTGCATGAAAATTGTCCATTAAAGTGATAATTTTTTCCACAATTGGTTATAAAATTTGTTTCCATTGCTAAAAAGTAAAAAAAAAAAAACAACAAAGAAAAAAAAATTGTTTCCTAAAAAATCATTTTTTTCATCAAAATTTATATGAAAATTGTCCATTAAATTTGATTTTTTTTATAATTGGTTATGACATTTGTTTCCATTGTCAAAAAAATAAAAAATGGAACCAGTCGCCCGGAAAATCATTTTTCCACCAAAAAGGTCGGAAAATGAATTCCCCAAAATCAAGCAAAAGAGGCGCGTGAGCCTCTCCCCAAGAAAATGTTTTGCCAGCATAATTTTGCACATCAAACACCTCATTTGGCTGGAAAAAGGAAATGAAATTCCAAGTTCCAAGGAAAATAAAGCAAATCAAACAGGGCCTAATGATAATTATGTAATGCCCTTTATTTCATCAGCCACTTGTCCAAACATCTGTATTTCCCAAGAAATGAATTAAGAGTGTGTTTGATTGGGAGTAAAACATCTATTAGAAAATAAAATGTTTTTCTTGTTTTGAGGAAAACAAAACCTACTTCCCTACAAATAAAATGTTTTCCTTAAAAATAAGGAAATTAGGCATATTTTAAAAAATAAGAAAATATTTCAGTGGAAAAAATAACAATCAAACATTCCAATGTAGGAATTTGAATAAAAAACTGACATTTTTCATAGAAAATAAATATAATAAAAAGGCTCTAAATGTAAAGTTGAAAATAATTTTGCATTTCCCATTGCTTTCCTATCCCATTAATTACAAGTCGCGACACCCAAATTTATAGTAACGGTAACTTTTATCTTTTTCCCCATTTCTTCTTTTAATCAACCCCTATGTTATTTGTGATGAAATATAATATTTTTGAATTTCGAACGACCAAGGACTATAAATTTTCAAAGAACAAATTGCGCGTCGTCCAATTCAGATTTTAGTTGATACTAGGAGCATGTTTGTCTACCATTATTGGTAGAGANGCGAATCCCTTTTTTTTTGTTTTTTCTTTTTGGTTTAATTAAGAGGATGTGTGTCTTTCATTATTGGTAGAGAAATTGAGTAAGGAATAGTATTTTTTAGAGAATGTGTAGTTGAAATTTAAAGTAATTTTATTTTTGTGTGTGGAATATTTTATTGAGTGAATATGTAGATGGGATTGTTTACTGTAGAAAACAATGTTTGTAAAAATGGTAGACAAACGAGGGCTAGATAGAATTTAACATTAAAAAGAAAATCGAATTGAAATGATTCATTTTAGTACTTCTCAAAGTCTAAATGTCTGTTTAATTGGATGTAGACGTAGAAATTAAAATCAAGATTTTGATTTTTATTTTAATCACATATTTATGAGATTTATAATTTTTCAACTACACATTTCATCAATTTTAATCAAAGGTTACTAAAAAAATTGATTTGAATCCCCCACCAAATATGAGTATAATGTATTTATCAATAAAAACCATACATTTTACATTATTGGGGAGCTTTAAATGTTAGAGTAAAAATAACATTAAAATATTTGGCGAACAATTATAAAAATTTACACATTTCATTGTATTGGTGTATTTCTTGAACACAAGAATTGATTTTCGAACGAATCAAACGACGAGTGAGTACCGTCAATAAAATGTTCCTCATCACGAGAAACATTTGACTCGGTCATGTTCAATGCTAATACGCTCGTAAAAAAATTATATGTGGGGGCTCCTAATAATTTGTCATCTAGAGTTTTAAAATTTTCAAAGTCGGCCCCACTTCTCAACTAGTTAGTTTAAAAGATAATTAAATTAGTCATAGATTTAATTAGCAGCATAAACAATTCATCATATAATTTTTCTATTTGGTTAAAAGATGATTTAGCATTTTAATTTCACTTAACAAAATAATTATGGTACACTTATAATTATGTTTTTCACGGAAGAATTCCTACAGAACGTTGCATTTTCTTTATTATAACTAAATCTTGAGAACGAATCCAATTATCAGTATAATAGCCAGAATCCCTTTCACCAATTTAAACATTTTGTGATAATAATAATAAATTTAATGGAGCAAATAATTACTAACTAAAACTCCATTGATAGCGACGTATGGTACTATCATAGGAGATTTAGATGGAATTGCGGAGAGCCATACGTTCAATGATCAGCTATGTACTTCCTTTAGATATTATTAAAAACTTCGCTGATGCTGTTACCAACCAACGATGATGTCAAGTTTACTAGCAAAAATTGTCGGTAGCACTCACAAAAAAAATTATCCTCTAACTTCTACTTAAGCTCCATTTTGAACTCTTATTTTTTTCAAAAATACATCTTTCAAAATTCACTTTCAACCTATACATTATTCTATAAAATAATATTATACGTAAACTCATTTTTTCTTAACCACATTCTCTCAAAAAAATAATATCTCAAAACTCATTTTCTTCAAAAACATTTTCTTTTAATTTAATTATTGTCAAACGGGAGCTAAGTATTCTCTCTCCATCCTTTAGATCATGTCATGTGTCCCTCTCCCAAATATGCATTTTATTGTTGCTTTATGTGTAAAAATTTAGGGTTAATTATCTTAATTGTCACTGAACATTGTCAATTGTTACTATTTAATAATTGAATTTTAAAATGTATCTAAAATGGTTACTGGACTTTTTCAAGTGTTATTGCTTCGTAACTGAATTTAAAAATGTATATAAATGATCACTAAATTATGCATTGTGTCAACTTAACTGATGAGTAATATGGTGCATAGTTCAATGACTATTGAGATACATTTTTAATTTTAATTATTAAGTAGTAGCAATGACATAGTTCAATAACCATTAAAATACATTTTAAAATTTAATTATTAAGGGTGTGTTTGAGCCACACTATTTTGAAAGAATATATTTTGGAATAGTAGATCAATAGAGAATGTGTGGTTGAAAAAATAGAAAAGTTATTGATATGATAGAAAATATTATTTTATTGAATAATGTGTGGTTGAAAATGAGTACAAGAATGAAAATGAAAATTTGAATGTGGCTCAAACAAGGGCCAAGTTTCTCACACCCATGTGAAAGAAGAAACCAAAGAAATGAAGGGAAAAAAAGATGAAATAGAAAATCAGATACCTATAAATTGAAGAAAACTAGAAGTTTTGCTGCTCAAATGGAAGATATACGATACTAGATTGGCTTTGAATAATTTGTAGAGTCATTAAATTTTCAACTAGCATATCGCCCTTCATCAATAACTACCGCCACTTGAATTATCGGTTTGTTAGTTAATTGATCATTTCTTGTTACAATTTTTGGTCTTTTTATTATTGAGTTTCTTGTATTCTCTTTGTTTACGGTGAAAAGTACTTTCGTTTTTTGGGATCAACTAGTGTCAATTTACCATAACTTGAACTTCGCATAAAAATCTTGAAAGAGAGATAATAGGAACTCTAAAATAAATTGACAGAAAAAATTAAATAGAAATACAAAAATGCTCGAATTAGTGCCAAAGATAACCGAGGTTGATGTGAGTTTCTTTTCACCCTTCATTTTCTTTGGTATCTTCTATTTGTGGGAAAAAGAAATTGACACTATTTAGGACCTGTTTGAGCCCCACCCCCTCACCCCCCTCCTTTTGTGTAGATAAAAATGAAGCAAATTTTTTTGAGTTGTGTGTAATATTATTTTATTGAAAAATGTGTGGTTGAAAAAAAGAAAAGAGAGAAAAATATATTTAAAAAAAAAGGGGAATCGAACAAGGTCTTAATAATTGAAGTTAAAAATGTATTCCTACGATCTTTAAACTATACCAAGTACCACTGCTTAACAACTGAAATTAAAAATTTATATCAATGATTATTGAACTATACACCGTGTTACTCACCTATCACTCAAGTGAGTGACCATATAAATACATTTTGTAGTTCAATTATGAAGTAATAACACTTAACAAAGTTCAATTACTATTCAAATAATTAATCATTTGTATATACTTTGCTTTTGCTGTGGTTTGTTTTGAAAAGAGAAGATAGACATAGGGGTGGGCAAAAATCAACCGAACCCGACGAACCTGACCGGGTTGGGTCGGTTTTTTTCTATTTTTTTAGTAGGTTAGGTTTTTGGAAAATCGGAGCAGGTCGGTTTGGGGGATAACCCATAAAACCCGACAAAAACCACCCAACCCGACCCGCCAATTTTTTTTTAAAAAAGGATTTGATTTCAAGCTAAAACCCTAAAGTCTAAGCCAATAGGCCCAACCCAAATAAATTACGCACAACCCAAACCCAAACCCAAATCCCTCCGTCTTCAAGAGCAGCACACCAAGCTTAGCCAAAACTCTAATCCCCTCCCTCTTCAACAGCCATCTTCTCTCTTTCCCAGTTTCCCTAATCCCCTCCCTCTTCATATTTTCCCTCTTTAGGTCTTTCCTAATCCTCTCTTCATATTTTGCACCAAATAACAATTAATGGAAGCTGCTCGTAGTCGTGGTCCTCGTGGATAAACTAAGGACTTGAATCAGAATTTCTTCCCATTTGTCGATTGTGAGAAAATGTATTTTCCCATATGCGCCTGGCCCTTTTGTTGAGGTTTACAGTTCAATAACTTCAATTGTGATTAGTTATTGTAGTTGGTTAGGACTTAGGAATGTTGTTGACGTTTACAATTAATTGATTATGGTTCTTAATAGCATGTCTAAATGCCCTATGATGGAAGATGCATCGATTAGTTTTCTAACTTTGGTTTTCAACGTACGCCTCCCTCATCATCAATGCAATCTTCAGTTCACCCCTGTCCTCATTCTTCTTCTTCTTCTTCTCCTCGTCGTTGTATTATTAGTATTATTATTATTATTATTGTGACCATCATCCAGTGCTGACTCTGCTGAGGGATTGGCTTTGATGAAAATCTTTGGATGTAAGCACCGTGGTTCGTTTTAGTGAAATGTGTAATCGATTTAATGAAATTGAATGGTTTTTTAAAATTATTTTGATGAATATTTGATGGATTGTACTATTTTATTTTTCAAGTTTTTTGACGTTGGATGACTATAAAATGTTACGCTAAGCTATAAATTGGATGATTTTAATATTTGTGCGACAAGTTGTCTCGAACCAATCAATCCAAATCAACCCAACCGACACATAATTAGGTTGGATTTCGAACAAATCGATCCACGCCCACCCCTAGATAGATATAGCTAATTCCCGAATCCAAGACTCTAAAGTTCAACGGTAAGCCGAGCTTCTCTGACGTGTGAGTTTTGGATCAAACCTTCTATTGTGTGACTCATCATTTATACAAGCTCAAATGTCAAATTAAATATTTAAAAAACACGCGCCGAGCTTTTTTTTATCTAACGTTTAAAAAAAAATCGATTTTCTATTAATTTATCAACCCAACTTATAAGCGTAGCCAAACACGTACATTTGTATCTTGAGATGGCTGCAAAGTGACAATTAAAATGTTTATTTTCGTGTTTAGTTACTTATTTATATTTTTAAATATAAATTAAATTTAAACATATAAAAAAGTGGATCTTTCTACATGTATATCTATATTTATATAATGTATCATCATAATGTCACATGATACTCTACGATTTGTCAGTTTAAAATATAATTAATTTTTTCAACAAATCTTTTTTCTTCACATCATATTATATAATATATTATCTAAATTTTTTTTTTATTTACAAGTAGTAAAATTCTAAAAAAGTAAAAGAGTTGAGACATTTATCATGTTCTTGTCCTATCACCATCCAGATCCTAGGAGGGCCAACGCCAATTTTGGATTTCATTTTTTAAAAAAGTTACTTTTCAAAACGGTGAAAAAATGAGTAATTATTGATAATTTATAATATATTAAATATCACGAGAATTATTTTTTGAACGATTATATCTCTCAATTATTTCAATAATACTTTACTTTTTTTTAATATATATTTAATTTACAAACTGTAATAAATATTATAAATAATTATCGATTTATTGACATTCACATTCATTTAATTATTATTAATTCACGTTCACATTCATGCATACTAATTAGCATCAAGTTTCACTTAATTGAAATTAAATCATATTTATTTAATACAAATAATTTAATATTCATTCTCACACATATATATTTAATGGTATTAATTCTAAATTAATTAATATTCACATTAATTTATGTCTCGTATTTGTCATTGATCTTCATTTGTATATCTAGTTGTAATCATAATACTCACTTTCGAATATGTATTTCACTATTTAGCCCTTGTTTGAACCTCATTAAAATTTTCTTTCTCAATTTTCTATTCAATTATACATTTTTCAATAAAATAATATTTTTCATCATATCAATAATTTTTTTTTTTCAATCACACATTTTTCTTCAATTTACTATTCCAAAATACATTCCTCTAAAATAATGTGGCTCAAACACACCATTACATGCATGTATAATAATTAAGATTTATTTTCAGGATTTGTAATTCTTTTTTATATTTAAATCAAAATGATAAATGAAGGAACAATTATTAATTTTACAATATCTGTAAAGTATTTTAGAATAACGACATCGGACAAATAGTACAAAATGAATGACTAGATCGATGACTGAAAAGTAAAATTTTAGGAGGACGAAACGAAGCGTACGGCCAATTGTGCTGACGGTTTGAATTTGACATGGTAAAAGAGTCCTATTGGAAATTTATAGGGATAATATGGTAAATATAAAAAATAGCCGACAAAATCAAAAGAACATAGTTTCGCGGCTTTGTATGTTGGGTAGTGCTACTCTGACAATATTCCCTGTGTATATCTTCCTCCAATGCAATGCTCCCGTTTTACATTTTTAGGGCACTGTGATCTAAATCTCATTTACTAGTAATCAAAATACTCCTACTAAAAATCCCTTTACGAAAATCTTAATTATTATCAAAATCCAAAATTTGTTATCGAAATCTGCATAATCATTAATCACTGCCAAATTTTCGCATTTATTGCTTTCCCATTTTAAGCTACTGCTCCATCTTTTCTAGGGTTACATCTTCACTCTAGTTTGTGCTGATTTTGGAAGGTTTTGCTTATACCATGTGCTATGGAGCCTTGAAAAGTTTACTCAAATTCAATTTGTAAGTGGTTTTTGCGTCAATTTTTTTCCAGGTTACTCAGACTAAAAAATGATTTTTCCTCTTGGTTTTACTTCCAGTTTTTCATGTTTGTTTTTCATTATCTGGTGGGGGGTATTCGGAGGATCAAGGTGTTGGTTTACAGGCAAAATGTACCTTTTTCAGGTTATTTATCAGTGGTTTTTTTTTTTTGTGTTCATTTTTGTTTTTAAAATTTTTGGGAAGAACAGTCATTTAGCCCTTTGAAGGTGTGTCCTGGTTTCTAAAATTTATGGGTTTTCATCAAGTTTCATGAATCTCTGTCTTTTGGAAAGATTCGCTTAAATTGGAATTTTGATGATTATCTTTCCTGGTAGATATGCTCAGGCTTAAAAGTGGTACTTTTTATTTATTCTTGAAAAAGAATATAATAAAGTGGAGTACATTTTTGTTCTAATATAGGTTTTGATTGATCACTGAAAAGAAAAATCAACTTGTCATGATCAGGTGAATAGAGTTCGTGAATCAGAGAAAAAAGAATAAGTTGGTAGAGCGGATTTGGCCAACCATTCAGCTATGGATTTCTTCAAACTGAAGAAGTTTAGGAAGGACCACAAACCAAATCAGGAACTTGTTTCTGAGCCAGTGCTGCATCCGGAAGAACCCAAAAAAGACAGTGGCGATGCATTGGGTAAATCGGTTAATGCTGATTCTGCCAATTCTGAAAACGAAGAGGATGATGATGATTTTATCACAAATGAGGTAAAGAGGAGGCTGAAAGAGCTGCGGCGAAACAGTTTTATGGTGTTGATACCTGAGGAAACGGCTCCAGAGGACGAGGACGTAGAAGAAGAAGAAGAGGGGGAGACCAGCTCTTGTGAGTGGAGGGATGTGGAGGCAGAAGGCCGACAGTTCTGGTCTGGGTTTGATGCTGTGTATGACAGATACTGTGAGAGGATGCTGTTTTTTGATCGATTGAGTGCTCAGCAGCTTCTGGAAGTTGGTAATTACTCTTATTACTCCGAATAAGCTTGCTTCCCGAGTAATATATTTCATGGATCTATTTCTGTATATTTATTAATATTGGAGACCTATTAGCTTTATAGATGGTATTTGCATTACAGATTACATCTAATCGCCAGCATATTTGGTATCATGCATTAATCAGGCTTATGCATGTCTAAATGCTATTGTCAAAATCGTACTAGATCACTTTGCTGGTTAAAATTTTAAACATTTTAAATGATCCTACTGACGTTCAACTGACCAATACTCCTAGTGGTTGGTGCTTGCGGCATTTCCTTTTTCAGTTTGGATCAAGATCTTGACATATTAAATGTTTGTTCTCTTATAATGATTGACAATAATGAGCCCAAACATTATTTCTGCTGCCCCATTTCCAATCGTTGGTTGTTCATTATAAAACGGTATTGTGACACTTGGTGCCTTGAGATAAATGCCAAACTTTTATTCTCGCGTTCTCCCTTTTTTAGTGCTTTGACTCATGTGGTTGAGGCTGATTCTATGGCTGTGTCTCAATCTCGTGATAGCATTTAAATAATTTTTTTTTGTTTGGAAATAGCTTGATCCCTTCTTGGAATTAACCCTGGAAACAATGCTGATTTTCATCATGTAGGACTCGAATTCAAACCCTTTCTGGATCATAATGTGTTTTTTCCCTGACAATAGAGCCTGATAGTAAAGCTCCTATATTCTATCATCCTTTCTATTTGACATCTCTATTGGATCCCAATCTTGGTTTGAAATGAAGCCTTTTGCCATGCAAGTCATATGACATGGAATAAGCCCAATATTATCCTTAGAGAGAAATTGTGCATACTCAAAAGATCTTTCTATCCAGAAACCGATACTTAGTCCGTTACGTCTAACTAATGGTTTTTCCAAGTGGCCCGATTTCGGAATTTCTTCACTTGTACTCCAGGTGTTCTTTTTCTATTAATAGTCAATTTTCACTTTTGAAGTGCACTTGCTGCTGTGATTATTTTTCTTTGCTCCCTATATGAAATACACCCCCTGGCTCCTGCTATGCTGTAGCAGGTAATTGGGGATTGTTTCTACCCCAATTTATTCCTCCCTATATGTGGGCAAGTTTGTCATTTTACAATTTCATGAACTCGAGGACCTATTAAGCATGGATACTCCTACGAGGGTCACACGTCCATGTCCGACATGCATCGCGCCGTGTTGGACACCGACACTCATTGAGCAGTCTATACAATTTTTAAAAATTTAAATCACAGAGTCCCTGGCTTATCCATCTTGTGTCATGTAAACGTTGTGTTGGCGTGTCCGAGTTGTATCGTTAGCTTGGAAGGATAGGGGTTACAGTGGATATCGATTCAGCATTTTGAATGTCTCTAATTCGAAAGGGAATATGAAACCACTCATGGGCGCTATGTAATTACAAATCTTTCCTATTTCTCCTGATATCAAGACTTCCGATGCTTGAACAGGTTTGCCACAGTTTTTGTAGTTGGATGCTCTCATTCAGCTTCTCGCTTCATTATTCCCTATGTAAAGTTAATTAACTTGAACATTCTTCATCTTGCTCATGGCATGTGATTTGGCTAAAAATGAGGAGGTGAGAAGCCTATCTTCTTGGGGATAATTTGAAATCAATACGATGGCTGATAGTTATATGGTTATCCTAGTCATAAGGCAAAATGAGGCCTGTGATACATTGTTGGATAGCTCCCAGAACTAGGTTTCAACTATCATGGAGATTATCTATACGTTGGTTCAAGGCAAAATAAGGCCCGCGACACATTCGTGGAAAACTCCTGGAACTATCATTCTATTACAATATCTCTGTTTACAGAAATCATCCACATATTGGTAGGAATTTGTGCCCAAATCAACACTGGGCAAAGGGGCCAAATTGTCCTATCTTTGATGGGTAATCTTTATGCATCACATGGGCAGATATATGGTTAACAAGTATCATGTTTTTGTTCTTTTTCTCAGTTTGTTGTATCTTAAATATATTATTTGGGTTGTTGAATTTCTTTTCTTAACTTATGTACATCAAAGTTTCAAATGTTTCAGGCTCTCATGTTCTCTCAACTCCGTCACCGAGATTAGCATCTAAAAAGCTTGGTCCACTTCGATGCCTTTCGTTGAAAAAATTTGAACCACCGGAAGAGGAAACTGAACACTTGCAGCAGCCTGAACGCGATCCATATCAGGATCTTGAAACAGCATATGTAGCACAAATGTGCTTGACTTGGGAGGCACTTCACTGCCAGTATACACAACTGAGCCATAAAATATCTTCCCAACCTGAAAGTTCCACCTGTTACAACCATAGTGCTCAGCAGTTTCAGCAATTTCAGGTTTTATTGCAGAGGTTTATTGAAAATGAACCATTTGAGCATGGTTTAAGGCCAGAAATCTATGCTCGAGCAAGAAATTCATTACCTAAACTGCTACAGGTTCCAAAGATCCAAGGTGTGCATGAATGTTCTTAAATTGTTTTTAGTCATAATTTTTTTCCTTCACTGCTACCAGTTTATGCCTTTATTATCATATAGCCACGTTGAACCGAACCATTCTTCTATTATGAATTTGTATATCATACTTTTGATATTCTTAATGCGCTTAAAATTGGATTGTGTTGCTGGTTTTCCTGAACAGTCTTCCTTATGACTTTAGGTTCTGATAAGAAAAGGACAGGGGAAGAGGAGTCTGATTATGTGGTACTTGCCCCTGATCTAATTAGAATTATGGAGTGCTCAATCCTAAGTTTCCGCCAATTCATGAAGATGGACAAGAAAAAATTAGGTGGCATCCGTAATTTATTTGGAAGTCAGAACCAGATGGCTACACCACTTCAACAGATTCAATCATCTCATGAGAAGGTGAGCTCAATCTTCCACGGTTATCTCTACTCTGTTAATCCATTCAACTATCAGCTTGATTAGGCACATTTTCTCTGGTCCTTAATCAACTCAGTATTAAGTCACATCTGCTTATTTCTTTTGTTCTTTATATTATGTTTGTACCCTTTCTTATCTATCTATTTGGCACAAAATTAAGAAATAAATGCCAAGACAAACATTGGACTTATGACTACTAAAAACACTTCATAAGAATTTAGGCAACTGTATTGAATATGCTACAAAAGGATGTTATAAATTGTGGTAGCTATAGAAGTTCTGAATTCAAGAACGAATGCTAACCTAATAAATCACAATTATAGTTGAATTATAAAGACTAATGATTTTTAGTTATATAACAAACAACATGCAGATTATAGAGTAAATTGATACTATGTTGCAGCAATTTTCTTCTCAACTTTGAAGTCTGAATCTAATTATGACAAAGATATGCACAAAGGTAACAATGATGCTGCAATGATTTCTAGTCATGCAAGTCAACTTCAATTTATGAGATAAATGGTAAAATATCTAACTGGAAGTTGGAGGAAATCGTGGACAAGCTATTTATAGTGGTACGGTCAATGGACTACACCTGTAACCATGAAATGTGCTGGAGAGTTTATGAATTCATGTAGTTGAGTAGTCCGTTCTGTGAATATATCATGATAGAAATGATTTTTCTTCAGATTAATACTCTCTTTAAACGAAAGATGTTACTGAGAATCTCAATTACCGTACATTTTCACCTCTCTGAAAGTAAATTCTACTTGCATAAGAGTCCTGTGATGTTTCTTTGTTTCAGCACTAGTCTTTTTCTCTTCACATATAGTCTTAGGTCGTCTCAAGGAAGCTTTCTATGTCTGAAAAAGCTTTTGGACTGCTTAATTTATGTCTTGTTGTATCGTATGTAATCTTTCTCGATCTGTTGAAATCTCAAGGCTTAGCTGATAGCTCAATTTGGATAACTGAACTCTGGGCAGATAAATTTATTTGTGAATAGTTATAACTCAATCCATCTTCTTTTACTGCTAATTAGGCTTCTTGGGACGTCTAACTTCATTAGTTATTCATGATTGCTTTAGCATTCTTGTACCTTGTGTTCATTACATGATATTCTTAAAAAAATTCAAGGCAAATGAAAATGTGAGTATGATCTTATGGTGTGAAGGTATCCTCAGATATGTGATACGTTTCTTGCTAATTTTGAATCTGAAAAACTGCAGAAAGCATTGAAACTGAAGGAACAATGGAAGAGAACGAAGAGCTATAAAAAGAAGTCATGGCCTAGTACACAAGAGGGCACGGAAATGTTGCTTGGACTTATTGATGCCAAAATCGTGTCAAGGGTTTTACGAATGGCGAAGATTAGCAAAGAGCAACTATTTTGGTGTGAAGAAAAGATGAAGAAATTAGCCATATCTGATGGCAAGCTGCAGAGAGATCCATCACCCATTCTCTTTCCCTGATAGTTGTGAAAACCAGGTACAAAAGTGTTATTGGATGTCAATGCAAACCCCCCTTTTCTTTGTGATTACATGCATTTAGGAATGGAATTTGTAATTTGGTGAAATGCCATGGATAACTTGTAGTAATTTTAAGGGGACGGATATCGTTCCTGCAATCGCAGAAGTATTTCTGCAATTTTGGTTTGATGAAATCTATTCGAACAGGCTACTTAATATTTTTATCGTAACTGTTAATTTCTCACAAACACATGGAGATATTTTGGTATTGTGGGAAATGTAAGCATGTTTTCTTGCATAATTTTATGTGATCCTCTATGGTACGAGTAACATGCATGCAAAAATTGGCTCAAATTCGCGAATGTCCTCTCTATGCAGAAATTCCATTTTTCTTTGGCAGGTTAAATATCTCAATGATCATTGTATTAGAGATGGCAAAAAAACCTCAAAAAACTTGATACCCGTGGGCCCCGCCCCAAATGGGTTGAGAATTATCTGCTTAGCCTATGTTTGTTCCAACTTCTTTTCACATTAATAGAAAAAATAGGACTTTTTTTTCAAAGTTGGTGGGTCCAAACAAGACACAAACGGTCAAAAATGGTAGGCAGAGCCACTGTTTCAACGATTCTTTTTCTTCTACTAATGAGCAACAAACATAGACTTAATCAGGTATTCGGGTCGGAGTCGGGGCCGGGAAGGGTAACAAGGGCCCATCCCTCTCTGCCTCGTTTAATTTTTAATTTTTTTTTAATTTTTAAGAATTAAATATTTTAAATGGTATGAAATTTCATTAGTTCCAATAAAAGATGACAATTAAGATTATCTAAGAAATAGGGAAAATTGTAGTCACGGTACCAAACTTTTTAGATTTTTGCAGATTTTGTTCAAACTTTTGTTTTGTGCCACTCACGGTATCAAATATTTAAACAATTCGCACACGGAGTCGAAATGGACGGTTTTCGTCCAGTTGACAAAAAAGTCAGAATTGATCAAATTAATTAAGGATAAAATGGTAACTTTGTATTTTACATTAAAATGATTATAAAAAAAAGAAAAAGAAATAAAAAAGCTATTGTTTATCTTCTTCACCTTCTCGTCCTCACCCCCACCAATTATCTACTTCTACACCCTACAGTCGGTGGCACCGTCGCCATTTCCGCCACCGCCGACAACAACCACTACCAAAATTCCCTTTCTACTCCTTCCCTCCCTGGAAACCCGATCAAAAACCCTCATATGATTGATCCTTCATTGTCATCTTCCATGACGCGGCCCGAGGTGCCAAAATGTCGAGCCCGCTGGACTAAGAAACTGGTCCGGATTTATCGAGACCACTACTCGACATTAATGGAGGAGCTCAATCTCAAGTACATAGAGTACTGCTGGGAGTACAGCAGTACATTGTGAAAAATATTGTCAATAGGTGTGAGGTTCATGGGTGCAAGGCGAAAGCCATGGCATTGACGAGGTTTTGCCATATGCATATACTTTTTGACTCCATGCAGGAGCTCTATTAGGCTTGCAATTTCTCTATCAAAAGGTTTGCCTCTTATCTTTGATATTTCCCCCAAAGAAATGCTAATAATTTGTCTCGTTGCGCATCATTCTCTCAACTTTGTACATTGATTCCTGTTGTATATTGTGGTGGTGGTGTCGACACAGAGGTGGTGGAGGTGACGATGGTGTGCCGCTCAAAAGGTTTGCCTCTTATTTTTGATATTTCCCCCAAATAAATGCTAATAATTTGACTCGTTGTGCATCATTCTTTCAACTCTGTACATTGATTTTTGTTGTACCTTGTTGTATATTGTGGTGGTGGTGCCGACACAG
>CAIGRL010013296.1:0-11112 GCA_903798325.1 Fraxinus xanthoxyloides | reverse complement strand
TATACAGTTTTATTTGTTCAAACATTATATGCACAAATACTTGTATATGTGTTTCATCCATATTGTAATCATACAGGGTTTTGACGTTTTGTTGAATTGGAAAACTAATACTAGAAAATTACCATGAATTCTTCAAATATTCTGCATTTTGAAGCGTTCTGATATACTCATTATTAGGAATCAAGAATCAGTGCAGACAAACTGTTTGCTAAAATTCTTAGATGGAAATGCTTAAATAGAACTCTGCTCTACTGCCCACTTCCGCTTTAATTCATTTATTTACTATTGATATTGTGAATTCGGAGAGAGCTAAAAGTGGGATTAATTCTTTTCTGTGTCTTTATTCTGTATTCTACGAACGCGAATTTTGTAATTGAACAGCTCCAATGGACATGTAGAAGTGAAATGCTATCCCCACTTGGACCAAGACTCAACTTTTCCTTTACGAATAACAATAAATGTGAAGCGGGTATAAGAAGATAATTGTTTGACCAATACTTCTAACTTTCCAGGGTAATTTAGAAATGGCAAAAGGTATGGTATGGGCAACAGTGGAGGATTTGGCTAGAAACAGAGGAAGGGTTCTCTCACTGTATCGTCAAATATTGAGGAGTCTGAATTCACCTAATATACCACTGAACTTGGCAGCCAGACTATCCAAGAAAGCAGAGGTTCGAGCCATTTTCTTGGTGGGTTCAGAGGAGCGTTCCCTTCACAACATAGAAGATCTTATTGATGCTGCTGAATATTCTCTCACCCTCTTGAAGAAAGGCGAAATTCCGAAACACATTCAATAAATCCATGTACGATCCAAGTTACACAATAAGGATATTTTCCGTGTTGTTTGAGTCCTTTGGTGTCCTTGATGCAAGAGTCTATTTTAAAGACGCGTATAAATGATTGTCTTGCCCCATGTGTAATTCAAAGCTAAGAGCAACACAAAGTTAAAAAGTACAACAATGACAAAAGCCTCGACCACTTTTTTAAATATTTTGTATCAAAGTCTACATACATCCCTCAATGTTTTCTCTACTGTTAATTCTTGGCCAGTCTTGTAACCCACATGTAATCCACGTTGGTGTATCCTCACCCCCTCGAGTGAAGAAGCAATCTGTCGAATAATTGAATTTGCTATATGGTGGAATGTGGAGGCTGGATAAGGGGATGGGTCACAAGGCTATATGATACTTTCAAGTAGATAAAATGAAGAACAAGAAGCTGATAAAGAGGAGAATCGAAGGAAATAATTGTATTGAACTTCACTTCTTATGAAATGTAAAATGGCAAAGAAATGTATATATACAGAATTTGCATGCAATTCTAGAATGATCTCTCGTACGATTTTACAACAGATTTCTAACTAATACAAAGCACCTAACTATCTCCTTCTAGCGGCTTCCTCATTCCATTAGTTTGTTGGCCAGCTTAGCTGTTATCTGTTTGTGATTTCTTCCACTGCTGGCTGCTTGTTCCTTCTTGCCGATTCTTCCAATGCTGCTAGTTTCTTTTTGTTGGTTCTTCTATTTCAGCAGCTTGGTTATCTTCTAACAACCCCCCGCAAGATGGAGAGTATATATATCTATTAGTCCCATCTTGAGCATGCAAGAATAAAAACTTTGAGAGCCTAAGCTTTGGTTAAAATGTCTGCAATTTGTGCCCGACTAGGAACATGTTTAGTGACAATATATCCATCTTGAATTCTATCACGTATCAAGTGGCAATCGATCTCTATATGCTTCGTCCTTTTGTGAAATACTGGATTGGTTGCTATGTGAATGGCTGACTTGTTATCACAATATAGAAAAGCAGCTTGAGGGTGAGCAACATTTAGATCCTTCAATAAGTACCTGAACCATGTGCTATCATAGCATAAGTTTGCCATAGCCTGGTATTCTACTTTTGAAGATAACCTTGAGACTACCTGCTGTTTCTTCGATTTCCAAGACATCGGTGACTTTCCAATCAACACAAAATATTCTGTCACTGATCGCCTTGTATTGGGACAAGCTCCCCAATCTGAGTCATAATATCCATGTAGTTGCAACTTAGAATTCGTAGGATAGAACACTCCTTACCTTGGAGCCCTTTTGATGTATCTTAGAACTTTATATGCTCTGTGTAAATGTGGAACACGAGGACTATCCATAAATTGACTTAGCAACTGGACTGAGTAGGATATATCAGATCTGGTTATTGTTAAGTACAACAATCTGCCAACTTATCTCCTATAAAGGGTCGGCTGGTTCAGAAAGCTATTCCCCTTCATCTTTAATCAGCTTTACATTTTGATCCAGAGGTATCCTTGTAGGTGCTGATCCATTGGTTCCCGAGTCTTTCAAAATATCAAGAGCATATTTCCTTTGGCACACATAAATCCCTTTGGTGGATCTAGCAACCTCTATCCCAAGAAAATACTTAAGCTGGCCAAGATCCTTGATGCTGAACTTATCATGAAGTGAAGTCTTGAGATGATTGATCATATTAATGCAGTTTCCAGCCACTATTATATCATCAACGTACACTAATATAGCAGTAAAAGAAAGTCCGATACTTTTGGTGAAGAGGCTGTAGTTTGTCTTTGACTGAACATATCATTGCTTAATGATGAACTTAGAAAGTTTTGCATACCATTGGCATGATGCTTGCTTCAATCCATACAAGCTCTTTTTGGGCTTGCAAACTTTATTCTTGGCATTTGCTCATAACAGCTTGGTGGAACCTCCACATATATTTCCTCATCCAATTCACCATGTAGGAAGGCATTATTAACATCGAATTGAATGAGGTTCCATTCTCCTATGGCTGCTAGATCCAGCAAAGTTCGAACTGTGACTAATTTGGCAACCAGTGAGAATGTCTCATGATAATCAAGTCCCTCTTGCTATGTATACCCTTTAGAAAGAACCTTTCAACATTGCCATCTACTTTGTATTTCACTTTGTAAACCCATGTGTACCCTATTGCTTCTTTGACAGGAAGAAGATCAAATAAGGCCTAAGTATCATTAAGTTTAAGAGCTTTAATTTCATCCCTCATGGCTTCACACCATTTAGGGGAATTCTCGGCTTCCTGGTAACTTTTAGGTTGAGTTTGAGAGAGTAAAAAGTTTCATTACTCACCTAACTTTACTACTGTCATCTTATGGTCACTAAACTTTGAGATGCTTATGGCCGGTCAGTAAACTTTCACGAAATTGGCTCCATCCATCACTCCATAGAAACCCGTTTGAAGGTCGGCTGAGGTGGCATAACGACGTCCCCGATGGAAATTGATGGTGTGAAAACTCCAGCCACATAATCCTATTTTCCCTTATTTAGTTTCTGGTTACATTTCGATCCTTCAAATCAACAGAAATAAATCTCCCCCAATTTTGAAATCGCGAACCCTAAACAATTCCTTCAACAATCGCCCTCGAGTTCGTCGTCCAAGTTCATCCTTCAGCAGAGATTTGCCCAAGTTCGTCGTCTTCCATTTAAAACAATCATCCCATTCTTACTCTTCAATTCAAAAAGCCCTAAATGTTCAATTCCTAAAGCACAAATTGAAATCTCAGCAATCTTGTGAAGTCATCTCACCACATCTGAAAGGGAATGTGGATTTGCATATAGAGGCAACAGAAGGAGGTAAAGATCCCACCGTTCTAGCGACATATTACGTATTTCATGATTGAATCTTAACACAGCGCGAACTTCGAATTTCCCTCAATTACTCTGTTTGCGTCCCTTTTTGTTGTGAACTTTGCAACCCTCAATTACACAGTGCGAACTTTGCTGTGAAATGTGCATTAATTACTCTATTTGCTGTGAACAGAGTAAGAACTTTGTGACCCTTAATTACACAGCGCCAACTTTGCTGTGAAATGTGCATTAATTATCCTTTTTAACGACCCTTTTTGCAACATTCTTACTCTGTTTGCTGTGAAATGCGCATAAATTGCTAATGCCTTGGAGAAAAGTTTACTATGTTCGCTGTGAAATGTGCATAAATTGGTTTCAATTTCTTGACAGATTATGAGGAAGACCATGATTTCATTCATTCTAAGGTTGACATGGCTTTTGAAGAGAATGATTTGTTGTACGACCGAAACGTGACAAATGGCATCGAAATTGGATTGGACATGAATGAAGTCAGAAATGATAGAGTATTGATAAGTGTAGGGGAGGTGGGAGACGATGACTTGGATTATCCATCATATGAGGAGTTATTATTGGCTTGTTCTTTTTCGGATAACATGCTCGATACGTCGATTGACGAGGCACAATAAAAGATATCACTCCAGCGATGGTCCCCCAGTCGACGTATGTATTTATATTTGTCTATGTTAGATAATGTCGTCATTTTCTAACCTATTTACTTTCGAATAGGAATGGTTCAATGGTGAATTAGAACCAGTTGATTCAAATAGCAACGTAGCAGTTAACGAACATGTGAGTAAAATTAAAATCGTTTTAACTACTGCATTTCTTCTTATGAAAAGTGAATAATAATTTTTTTGGACGACATGGTAAATCGGTGTTGTCGAGAGGTTAGGAATCATCATCAACTCAAAACCCAAATGAAGAAGAGCCCATGCATTTCATTCCAAACCCTATGCTTGCTAGACAAACACAAACGAGTGGAGGAGGAAATGACTGGTTGTTGTTATTTGTATTAATGTCATTTTTTTGCTACGGAAAGTAAAGTGACGTCGTCGTATCTTTTGTGATATTACGTTGTGGTAGCTTTTGTGATGTAACGAGCAAAGAATCGATTTTTTTGTTATGCTTTGAAGGGGATTGTAATGAACTTTTACAGCAGATATTTTGTACATCAATCTTCTATGTAAATCGATTTGTCGTTATGCTCTTTAATGGAATTGATTCCCTAGTTTTTTCAAATACGAAAACAAGTCTGCCATTAATATTTCTAGAGCCAATACCAACCAAAATGGTACAGGTTCAAATACTATACTCTACTACAAGTTCAAATAAAAGCCTTACATTCAAGCCTTACGACATACATGATCTACTACAAGTTCAAATATGATTACATAAACATGTATTTCAACAAATACAATAGAAGTCTTCAACTCGATCACATAGTTGCAACACATATCTATCAGATTAATCATTCCTCCAGCCTTCTGTAGTGGTTTCTTGATAAATCTGCCAACTAAGAACCAATGTACACTGAGTCATAAGTAGCCAACACAAGAATTTTCCCAAGTCATATAATAAAAAATAATAGCACTAGCAAAACAAGAACTTCCCCAAAAACTGATTGCATTTCAAGTAATCTACCACCAAAAGCTTTACTCAAACCTAAATCTTAAAAGAACCTTTCATGATATTAAAAACTCATTCATGCCAAATAATGCCCCAATCTGCATATCGTTACTCTTCATAAAAAATAAAATGAGCCAAGTACTGAATGACCCATCGTCTACAACCAATTACTGAAAAAAATGCAAATTGAGGAGAACATTTCACAGCACTACAACCTTGGAATTACCTTCACAGTGTACGGAAGTAGGGAAATTCCTTTTTTGCAGGTTAAATTAGGTGGAAATTTGGGTGCTTTTCAGCCTTCAATCGAATTTGGGTTTTGGGAACTTCATTTCTAGGGTTCTTCAATGGTTCGATTGGAGTGGGAATGGATTGGTGCTCTTTCAATTGAAGGTTGTTCTTTATTTACAGTGACAGAAATTGCGTTTCACCGGAGAATGGGATTACGTGGCTGAAGTTTTGGAGTTTTCACACCGTCAATTGCCACCGGGGACGCCGTTATGCTACCTCAGCCAACCTTCAAACGGGTTTCTGCGGAGTGATGGATGGAGCCAATTTCGTGAAAGTTCACTGGTAGGCCATAAGCATCTCAAAGTTCAGTGAGCATAAGATGATAGTAGGTAAAGTTGGGTGAGTAATGAAGCTTTTTACTCCAGTTTGAGAGATGACAGAAACAGAAAAATCCTTATATGAATATGATATTTTTTCATAAGAGGCATAGGCATTGAGAGGATAGTGATTACCTAAGGGATTTGATTCTTTCAGTTTGTCTGACTTTTGGAATGAGTGAAGGGAAATGGCCTGATGACATATGAAATCCTGGAGATGTGCTGGTGTTTTTCTGATCCTTGTTGACTTTCGAGCCAAGTGAGTAGGGGTGGTGTTTGATGATGATTCAAAGTTACTAAAATTTGAGTTATTAGGGTCGGTTCCAACTTGAGGTTCATCATTATTAGAACTTTGTACAAATTCCTCCATAGAATGAATGGCTAAAGGATCTATTCCTGTTGAGTCAACATCATTTTTGGCATTTGGTTTGGCTGGAACATATTCATTTTGGATTATGGGGTCTTGAATAGAATTGATGTTGGTTTGTTATGGTTGAATGGACTCATCTTCGAAAGGGAAGACATTTTCATAAAACAACACATTCCTTGAGATAAAAATCCTTTTAGTCTCAAGATCTAACATGGTATATCCTTTGCCTATGAATACACTTTCTTAGCTCTAGGACCGAATTTGTGTCTCATATTAACAATGGTAGAGGCAAAGGCCAGACAACTAAAGGCTTTTAAGTAACTATAGGATGGTTTCTTGCTGAATAGGATTTGATAGGGGCTCTTGCCTTTCAAGACAAATGAAGGAGTCCTATTGATTAGATAGACAGCAGTTAAGACACAATCATTCCAATACTTTAAGGGAATTCCACTTTGAAATTTCAGTGCCCTGGCTATGTTGAGAATGTGCTGGTGCTTTTTCTCTACCACGACATTTTGTTAGGGGGCTTCAACATAAGTTTTGTGATGTATGATACTTCTTTTAAGGTAAAAGTCTTTCATGCTAAATTCTCCCCTTCGGTTATTTGTCCTAATTATCTTCACTTTGGTTTCAAATTATCTTTCAACCATGGTACAAAAATTTTTTAAGGCACTGGTTGCATCAGATTTTAGTTTCAAAGTGTATGCCCAAGTGCACCTACTAAAATCATCTACAATAGTTAAGAAGTACTTGGAACCATCACTGCCAATTTTGATTGCAAGGACCCCATATGTCACGATGTAGAAGTTCAAAACACCTTTCAGATTGGTGAGTACGGGTGGAAAATGGTAACTTGTGCAATTTAGATAATCGACATATAGAACAAGGTCTTTTATTAGATGTCTTTGAGAACTGAACATCACTACCAACATTCAGAATAGAGTAAGATGTGTGTCCTAATCTATAATGTTAAACATCAAAATCACTAGTACTTGTGATGGCTGAAGTAGAGATAAAACTGGTGATTTGCATATTTAGTTTATTTAGGAAATCAGATAAGGCTAAGGTAGGAACATCCCCAAGCTTCATATGGTATAGCCCCTCTTTCAGTTCACCCATGCCAATCGTCTTCCAAGCCATAAGGTCCTGAACATAATAGGAAATTGAAAAGAAGACCAGAAAACAATTTAACATTTGTGTTAACTTTTTGGCAGAAATTAGATTGAATGAAAAACTGGGTACACAGAGGACATTTTGTAGCATCAAAGTGTCTAAGATTTTCGCAGCTCCTATGTGAGTAACATGAACATTGTCTCCATTTGGCAAGGCGATTGAGTAAGTGACTTTAGCATGAATGGATGAAAAGAATGAGGTAGAGCAGATCATGTGATCTGTTGCCCTTGTGTCTAGGATCCATGGAACATTTGATATGTTAGAGTTTCTTTATTTAACATAGAGAGAAATACCAGATACTTGATATAAGTTTTCATCAGTAGAAGTGGAAGTGAAAACACCCTGAGCATTATTGATTGAATGAATTTGACTTTGGGGGCTAGTAACAAGTTTAAGGAGGGCCATGAGTTGTAAAATTTGCTCTTGACTTAATGCCATCTGAGCTTTGTTGCCTTCAACCTGGCGTGCATGACATAGAGATGTAGTGGCCTGGTTTACTAATCCTTTCTCTTTCCTATTTAGTTTGAAACATTTTTCCATTAGATGATCGGGCATTTGATAGTAGGTGCAAATAGGCTTGTCTGGATTTGCTTTGAAATATCTATCAAGTAAGTGACCTGCCATTTTGTAAAAAGTGCAGTAATATCTATCTCTCTTTGGTACATAAGTGCTTTGTCTTTCCTTTTCTCTAAAGTTCCCTTTTGTAAGAAGGGCCATCGATTCAAGTATTGATCCCTCAATTGATATCTTCCTTCTCTTCTCTTCCTGCTATATTATAGAATACACTTCATTGAGGCTAGGGAATGGTTTGCTCAAAGGAACTTGTGCTTTAATTTTTTTATATGAGTCATTTAAACCCATTCCATTAACAACTTCATCACCCAATCTCTTTGTTGATTGAGAACCACAATTCCTAAATCCCCACAGCTACAATTGGGAACTGTTTCATAGTTCATGAGTTCATCTAGGAGAGTTTTGAGTTTAGACAAGTAGGTACTTACATCATCTTGACCCTACAACAACATGGTTATAGCCTGTTTGATCTTAAAAATTCGAGAAGCATTTTGTTGAGCAAAGCATTGCTCAAGCTCTATCCATAGCTGTTGAGCAGTTTCAACATAAGTTGGTCTACATTTTATATCAACTACCATAGTGTTTTGCATCCATGTAATCACCGAGTCATTACATCTCAACCAGTACTCCATGAGTGGATCATTAGGGTCCTCTGGTTCATTCAAGCTTCCATCAATAAAACCTAATTTGTTTTTAACCTTCAATGCCCTCTTCATTGACTGTGCCCAAGAATGGTAGTTGTTAAAATCTAGAGTATGATTGACAAGTATGGCTCCAGTATGATCATTGCTTCCAATGAAGTATGGACTATTTGGTTGTGTTGGATCATGATTTGTAGCACTTGATGAGTTTCGAATTGATTGATATTTGGATTTAAGATTTGAGTTTGTTCTGTATTTGTATTCCCAGCATTAGATTCCTCCATGCCAGGCTCTGATACCATTTCAAGTATATAAAATGAAGAATAAGAAGCTGATAAACAGGAGAATCACAGGAAATAATTGTATTGAACTTCACTTCTTATGAAAATATACAATGGTAAAGGAATGTATATATACAAAATTTACATGCAATTCAAGAATGATCTTTCACATGTTAAAAACAGAATTTTACAACAAATTCTTAACTAATACAAAACTCCTAACTATCTCCTTCTAGTAGTGTCCTCACTCCGTTAGTTTGTTGGCCAGTTCAGCTGTTATCTATTTGTGATTTCTTCCACTGCTAGCTGCTTGTTCCTTCTTGCTGATTCTTCTAATACTGCTGGTTTCTTCTTGTTGGTTCTTCTATTTCAGCAGCTTGGTTATCTTCTAATAGATACTGATAGAAACCTGATTTTTGTTATATATTTGTGAGTATATTGATGAAAAACAGAATGGAAGTGCAATGGAAATTGAAAAGGAAATTACAAAGTTTTGTCAAACATTGGATGCTCGAGTCTCGCCCGAACTCATTCTCTGATATTTTGAATGAATCTAACAGACTAACCTTTCTCCATATATAAGAAGTCTACAAAAACCAAATTCCCTATTCCACCCATTCCCCACTCTCACTTAGATAATTGAAATAACAAAAACAATTAAAAAATACGAGGCCTATCAAATACTTGGTACAAATGATTGGCTGATAACTTAGCGTTCGTTTGGCCTCCATTAATCTCACATTTCTTATTCTTATTTCTCCACTTGTAGGACCACTATGTTTGAATTTAGTGCAAATCGATGACCTCCAACTTGTCCCCTATTGACTTCAGTACGGGAATTCCACAAAAAATCTTAATTTCCATTTTTGCCCTTACCATTTATTTTTCAGATGTGAATTCTTTTGCCAAACGAGGGTAAAATGATATATTTCATTTCCAAAGGCCCTTATTCAATGCTGACAAATATGGTGTACCTTTTCAATTTTGTAATATTTGTGTTCATGTAGCAAAATGTGATAAGGCAAGAAAATCTCATTAAAATGAGATTTAAACAGAGGCTTAATAGCTATCATTGACTTATTGATGATGAACTTATGATTCTTTTTATACCTAATGCAAGTATTACAGTATGTGCATCAGTGTATGACTAATGATTGTGATGAAATAAGACGTGCCTAACGTGAAATGTTTAGCTCAATGAGAATATATATGGTAAATGATTTAAGTTGCCTCACATGTGAATGATTTATGAAAATTTATTTGCTCGATGTGAATGTGTTGTGAAAGTATTTTGTGTAATTTATATGTCAGAAGTCTACATGGTGTGATGTGAAGTTTCTAGGGTGGGGGTGCAGATGAATTGCTTGAGGACGAGGTGGTGGAAGGATCCCAACCAATGTTGGAATGATGTATTAACGCTTTGAGGTCTCTAGGATGTTATGACAATTATATTATGATTTTATATTTTTAAGCATAATGTAGGCAAACGACATAATATAGATTTGTTCACATGAAAATCTTTACTTTAACATGTAACTTATTACTTCTCGCATTAAATCGTGTATTATGTAGGGTAGACGGTCAATTCTGCAATTGAAAAAATCGGATCGATTTGGCTACCAGCAATCCTGTGGAACTCAAGAAAAGTAGAACAAGAAAGAATGACCATTAAAGATCTTAAGGGGGCACCGATGTGGTTTTGACCGAAGACTCTCCAATGATTAAGTTAGTAAAGCTTATTGAGAGTTGTATGAGTGCTAAATGGAAGTGAGAAACAGTAGTTCAGAGTAAATAGAGCATACCTAGACGTTTGAATGACAATGTGACTAAAAGGATTAGGATAACTGTCTAGATGGGATTGGCAAGGATTTTTCAAGATTCGTGGTTGGTTGGAATTGAATCTGATCAAATCTATTCGATTGTGATATCCGACTGTTTATGGATAACTCCCGCTAGACTTAGTTAAATCATAGTGTGGTATATCTTAAATGCTTGAAGATAGAATATTGGAGGATTGGGGTTGACTTGTGGGTCTTGGAACGTGACTCGAGTCATTTGGCATTAATGAGCTGGGCTAAAGATGGTGCGTTTGGTAGGTTGGCCTATTCGATCATCTCATGACACGGGCCACTGGAATAATTTTTAGTGGAAATTGCACCCCACCCTACTTTTCAAGATCCATTTTCCAAAATCAGATTTTAA
>CAIGRL010013281.1:0-15807 GCA_903798325.1 Fraxinus xanthoxyloides | reverse complement strand
TTTTTTTTAGTTATAGGTTTAAGTTCCAGCCAAAAGAGAAAGCCCAAACTAATTATTTTATACCCCAACTCCCCAGCCCAATCCCAGTCCCAAAAATTTAAACCTCCTTCCCAAATCATAACTCCAGCCCTCCACTTCATCTTCGCCTGAATCGCTTCCACCTCCACTTCGCAGCCTTCACTTCGCACGATAGCCTCCTCTTCAGTCTTCGGCCTTCGCAAGTCACAACTGTCACAGCCTCCACTTCGCACGCAGGCCGCAGCCTCCACTTCACGCAGGCCGCAACCTCCACTTCCCAAGTCACAACTGTCGATTCCAATTTCCACCTCCAGGCTCCAGCCTCCGCCTCTGCAGTGACTGCCCTCCGCCCAGAATCAGGTATTTTCTCTAGCAATTGGATTATTGGCGTTAAATGCAAGGTATACAAGGAAGATAATTAGAGATTTGGGATGAGTGCTGTATCTGTCCGTCGGCATTTGAAGATTTGATATAAAATATTTTTCTGCATAATGGGAAACATGATGAAATAGGGCTGGAGATAGGGTTCAATATCTTATAATTGGGAATGTGTTCAAATAGTTTGATTATTTAGATGTCAATTTTATTTACAGTTAGAATACATCACAAATCCTATGCTTACTGCGAGCTCGAAATATGGAACCGCAACAAAACTTTATTGTTCACAAATACTGGTGCAGTGTCTATTTTTCTAATTATATGCATGGGTGAAATGTTGTTTACTAAGCTTGACGATTTTGACAAAAACTCGACGTTCAACATCGATAAGTTGTGCCCCACCTGACAAGAAATCGTGGCTTCGCCCCTGAGTCTGAGGACCTTATTTTTTATAATCCTTGCTGTAGTTGTCCTTAAATATACTGTCTTAATCTACAAGGTCGGAAGTTGAACCCAATTTACTTGGTTCCTTGGTCATTTCCAAGTGGGAGTAGACTTAAACTGAGATCAATATTAACAGGAATAATACTATTTGTACAATGATGTTGACCACTTTTGTTGACAATCATTTTATTATCAAGATCTGCTTGATTGATTTAAAAATAATTTTTAAAATGGATTGTGTAGATTTTGCCAGCTCATAATTGTCAACAAAAGTTAACCAAAATTTTACATATAGCATGGTTCAACTAAGAGATGGGTGAGTTCAGGGTTGTGTTATGTATTTATCTGCTCAAGCCGACAAGCTTCTTTCGTCCTTGACAGCTCGACATCAATCTTTGCAGTCGAGGATAAAGTTCAACCATGTTATTTGTTGCAATACACGCATACTTGTGGAAGCTTATTTTCCGGGCTAGACAATTTTCCTATCTCTATGGTTGGCACAAGCTAGCAGGGGCAGGTTTGAGGACCTTATTTTTTCCCACTTCAACGATAATCAGAGGAGAACGTAAAGCCATTTTTTTAATTTGTAAAATAGACTTCTTTGCCTTCCTGTGTGAATTTGAATGGTTAGATATCTTGAGCGCTGTTTATTACTAATTTCAGATTCAGAATTTAAACACTCTGATCCGTACTAATTTTCCTTTCAAGAGCAATATTGAGGTTCATAAATCTTAATACACCATAATAGCAACATCCTGGTTCAAAGCTCAAGGTCATTGGAAGCTTTGCCTCCATGCATTGACACGCTTATTGTCAGTTGTGGGTCAAATAAACGTGCCACTACACTATTCAATCAAAAGAAGAGGACCTCCACCTCCATCCACAATCTACAAAGATTGCCGCTAACAGGACTGTTTGCATACAAAATATAAGAGGGAAAAGAAACGGTGGTACTAATGGAACTGTTCACATACACGAGAAGAGGGAAAAGAAGCGGAGTGAGGTTTTCCTGGGTTGTACAATGCAGCAGCGAACCGCAGCCTTGTTGAACAAATCAGACGAGACAGAAACGAATGGCTAAGATTGTCGTAAGGGCTACTTCAAATTTCTGCCTCAAAACCAGACAACATTTGCTCTCCAAATGGTACAAACACGAGAGGATAAGAAACAAATTGTTTTTTAAAATGGAGTTACAAGATACAGTCAAAAGTAAGTTGATGTAAAAGGAAATATACTGTCTACGACTTCATTCCTTGTTTTACAGTAGGTGCTCTCATATGGTTTGTAGCTGAGAGAAGGAAATCCGAATGGTTGCACCGCCAAGGGATGTGGCATGCTTGCACACAAGGGCTTCTGTAGCCTGTTCCTCATTTTCAAAATGGATAAGAGCTTGCTTCTTTCCATTCATCTCAAATAGTTTTGTGCTAACAATTGTGCCATGCTCGTCCAAATGAGTTACTATTTCCTCTTCAGTCACATCTTGAGGAAGGGTGGAGACGTGGATCATTTTTGTTGGTGAACAACAGTATCGGTAATTTTTAGCAGCGTTTCGATTGAATCTGTTGAGATTTGAGTTTGAATACTCGTGAGTGTCAGCTCCAGTTGTAATGTTTGGATGCTTTGAAAAATTGATCTCCAAGTGCTTCCCAAACAGCATGGCTCCCTACGTTGGAAACTCGTGCAAAATTTCAGTGACAGTCATCAAGAGAACAGTATCAATAGTAAAATATTCTAATACATAACGCAGCAAGTTAACATATCAGGAACAAAAATGGAAATTCATTCATATTCCAGGAAAATAATCATCAAGAGAGCAATATAAATAGTCAGATTTCTTGTAACTCAAGCAATCGACAGGTCAGGTTGAAGGAGATACAAGAAAGACAGACAACGCATTTAGATAGTATTTTAAAATTCATCTCCAGATTTTTTTCATTTTTTTTTTTTGGTTTTTGCTACCTAAGAAAAAATAACTAAAAAAACTGTTGCTACTGCCTACACAAATTCTTGAATTTAGAGATGTTCAAGGTGGTGAAACATTCGTCATGGTCGCCTTGATCCCTGCTAATTCGGCATCAAAATTAGTTCCCCTCTTTGCCTGCAGCATTTGCTACGATGTCACCCAATAATTGCACCAACATCCGACTCCAAATCTCAAGCAAGTCAGCCCCTCCAAGTCACAAACCCTAATGAGCTTAGGTTTGGGGGTGGCGTATTTCGTCCAAATGGGCTTATTGTAGGCAGAGTTTGAAGGTTGGGCCAATTGTATATGGGTAAGGGTTGACGGGCCATCGAGTTATAAATGATTGTTGGGCTTAACCTTCGCTGGGGCTATTATGAGATTTGAGGGGTTTTGGTTTGTGGGACTATTGGCGGTAGGTCTTGGATAATAGTGTTGGGAACAGGTATATATCAGCACAAAAAATTCCTTGGTCAAGACAAAAGATTGACCTCCTTGGATTATGAAGTTCCAATCTATATCGTCGGAGTCGAGTTCTATCAGCCCGAGAGAGATGATGGAGACACAATAAAGATAAAATAATTAGATATTATTTAAAAAGTAGAGTTTGATTCAAAAAAAAAATATATATATATAGATTAGATAGATAAAATTAGATTTGTTATTTTGATAAAGTTTTAGATTAAGAGTGTGTTTTGTACATATTAAAATGAGAGTGCATTTTTTTGAAGTGATGTGATGAAAAATATGTAGTTGAAAATGAGTAAAAGAATGAAAATGAAAATTTTAATGTATATCAAACGGGGGCTGAAATTCATTTTGGAGTCTGATTCAATACACAGNTATCGTCGGAGTCGAGTTCTATCAGCCCGAGAGAGATGATGGAGACACAATAAAGATAAAATAATTAGATATTATTTAAAAAGTAGAGTTTGATTCAAAAAAAAAATATATATATATAGATTAGATAGATAAAATTAGATTTGTTATTTTGATAAAGTTTTAGATTAAGAGTGTGTTTTGTACATATTAAAATGAGAGTGCATTTTTTTGAAGTGATGTGATGAAAAATATGTAGTTGAAAAAGAAGGAAAAGTTATTGATGTGATGGAAAATATTATTTTATTGAAGAATATGTGGTTGAAAATGAGTAGAAGAATGAAAATAAAAAAAATAATATGGGTCAAATGGAGGCTAATAGAAGTTCTTTTGACTTTAATTAGTTGTTCTATAAAATTAGTGCTTATTCAGTGTAATATCTAACCCTTGATTATATGAATAAATTGATATATTCTTTCGCCCTAAATTCCCCCCACCACCTTTCTTTCTGTTCCTTGTCTTATACGCTCCTGTGTCACAGGGCTTCAAGTGTAGTGGATTCCCAATTCCTTCCATTCCTATCCCCATGCTTTCATGAGCAGATATTTAGTGCATGTTTGAGTCCCATTTTTATTCTAAGAATGCATTTTGTAATAATAAATTGATAGAGAATATGTGGTTAAAAAATAAGAAAAAGTTTTGAGTTTACGTGTAATATTATTTTATTGAAAAATGTGTATTTGAAAAGAAGATAGAAAAATGTATTTTGAAAATAATGAGTATCAAACAAGGGCTTAGTTAAAAAAGGCTCAGCTCAGTCAATGGAAAAACCGAAGGCATATGTAGCAATCTAACCAGAAAACATAAAAATTTAGAAAGAATTATGCAGACCTTCAAAAAGTGCACAGCCAATTCAGCTTGAAAGCCATCACCCATCTGAACTAATGCATGATCTGGTTTATTTCGGAGAAGTTTGATTCTAACAATATTTCCATATATTGAGAATAGATTAAAAAGCTTGTCTTCATCTATTCTCTGCAAAAAAAGAAGGTATTACCAGGATGATGGCTGGATTATTCAACACAACAGAAACTTACGAGAATAGTAACAATAGATGGAAACTTACATCAGAATTCAGATTAGATACAAGAACTGTGCACCTGTCATTTGTACCAGTTATCCCAGGTGGCAAACCATTTCCAAAGGCAGCAGCAATAGCAGCAGCATTGCCCATCTACATTTTAAGACAGCACAATAAACAAAGATCCAGCACAACTACTATTAGCATCCTCACCAAATGGTTCCGTATATACATGTTGACACATGCAATTTACATAGAAATTTCCCATTTTTCTTTCTTTTCTGACCCACCAGTTGAAAATTAGCTCAAAGTTTGCTGTAAATGAGCTTTGATTTTATGGATAAATGGAACCATTTTTCTCACTACCACAGCCTGACCAGCAACAGACATTTAAAAGTGTCACTGTTCTAATGTCTAATAAGTCTTCAGTCTACCACGGCATTTCATATATACATTAATTCATAGGTAAAATTAGCTAGAGAATTGTTATAGGTTAGAGAGCAATATGATGGCAAGAGAAGAAAAGGATGGAAAAAGTTAAAAGTAGAACAGGGATACACAATTCCACAAGCCTCAGATTAGGCAACTATTTGAGAACAGATACAGTGGCGAAGGGTGATAAAGACCACTTGAAATATGTTTGAATATATCCGTTATGCCGTAACATGATCAACCCAGTACTCACCTGTGGAAATCCAGCTGAAAAGGGAAAGGTGAAAAGGAAAGAAGACATCAGAAAATGTGAAGGAGAAGGAAAATAACAAACTATTGCTAACAAGAAGTATCAATAAAATCAATTATGCACCTGCATGGGCATACATGTCTCCGTCTCCATATCCAGTCTGGCACATAAAATGAGGAAAATAGAGAATTTCTCTATCAGAAAGCAGAATGAATGTAAAAAAGTTGTACTGCTTGAAAAGCACAACCAGAGGAGTATGGATTTACTTGAGAAGATCTTCCCTTCTGTTCTGAAGGCAAAGAGGGGTTCGTGAAATCCCTATTCAAAGAACAGAATAAGCAGTCTTCTTGCTAAATAGCAGCAGAATTACCCACAAAATCAAACAGGTAACTGACCAACCTACCTAGAGCGTTCATTATTGTAGTTCACTTGCAATTCATCTAGGCTGGATCATGACAGCAACTTAGTAAGTTTCTAATACAGCGTAACGTTGTGGAAATAAATACATCAACCCAAGCATGCACCAAAAACACACAGATCCAAAACACCGTCCGGCTGATGGAAATGGACTTACTTTGAGAATTGAATGTCCAGTTGACAGCAACCATCGTATATATTCCGTCCCTATAAAGAAGTTACTAGTGACAAACATCTTTTTTTGGGTCAAGGCAATACAATCCATGTCAGTAGAATATAACAGACAGAATACCTGAAGAGAGTTCCTTGCAGAAATAGCACTCTGATGTAATTGATACTGAATTAAAGCTTGAAAGCCTACAAAATTGGCAGAATTAGAAAAATCTCATAAACTAACATATATAATTAAACGAAAGTAGGGACTAAGAATGCACCATGTAGGGGTAAAAGGTTAAATTAGTATCTAACACTCCAAGCACAAGAAATAGGAAATGTTTATATATCAAATCCCAACTTTAGATCAATTCTTCATGAAAGTGAAAAATACAAATAAGCAATAGAAGTGTTTCCTCGCACACCAAACTAAAATTTGACAATTGCATGCATCCAAATCAAATGAAATTAAGAAAGTGAGAAAGGAGAAAATTTTGAGATGCTGACCAGCCGACTTCTGAAACGTGACAATCTTCTCCACAAACCCATGAGGAGAAAAAACTTGATGCAGCACTTCCACAGTTATAGGATATAGCATGTGATGTATTGTAACTAAAAGAATTCGATTAGGCTGTGTATCCAGAGAGAATCCAACAGCAGACCAGCATAGAGACAGAACAGAGAGAAGAGCCCAACAGCAGACCAGCATAGAAAAAAGAGAGAGAAGAGAAGAGAATGAATAGAGCAGAATATAGACAGAGAAAAGGAGAAAGAAACAGAGATAATAGTACTAGAAAAATAATAACTCAACATAATCATACAGAGAACAAGCAGTCAAGAATTTTAGACACATAAAAGTTAGTCCTTCTATACTGATGACCTGTGGTAAATGATAATCTATCACTACCTTGAGCCATCAAAATTTGCATATAATAAGCCCCCATTCAGATTCCAAAAAAAAGGACAGAGGGGGGAAAAACAGCAGTAGGCGATCTCAGACACCCAACAAGTAACAGGACTAGAAGGGCTCCAAAATATCCTATTCAAGGCATCAAGAAAGATTGCCAGTCCACAGCAAAATTACCCCATAGATTTTTACATCAAGAATGAGAGATCTCGAAAGAAGAACAAACAATATTTGTTTTCAACACTATTTCCAGTTATCCAGAACCCGTACCCTGCAAGAACATCTCCTCCAATCCCCAAGAAAAATAAGAAAAAGAGAAGAAATAAGGAATCAAAGAAAGACCTTTAACAAAAACACTTTTTGTTAAAAATTATAAATCCTATATGCACTTCTGAAACTTTTAACAAAAACCTGATGAAGCAAATAAAAAGACAAAAAAATACCGATGACCTAGTAAATGATTATCTATCACTACCTTGAGCCCAATCCCCATCAAAGTGTGCATATAATAAGCCCCCCCTTCAGATTCCAAAAAATTAGGACAGAGAGGGAAAAACAGCAGTAGATGATCCCAGAAACCCCCAACAAGTAACAGGACTAGAAGGGCTCCAAAATATCCTATTCAAGCCATCAACAAAGATTGCCAGTCCACAGCAAACTTATCCTATAGATTTTTACATGACAATGAGAGATCTCGAGTGAAGAACAAACAATGTGTTCATGGACTAGACACTATTCCATTTATCCTGGAACCAGTGCCCTGAAATTCTTAATTTAGTCCTCTGCAAGACCATCTCCTCCAATCCCCCGGAAAAATACGAAAAATAGAAGAAATAAGGAATCAAAGAAAAACCTTTAACAAACATATTTTTTGTTAAAAATTATAAATCCTATATGCACTGCTAAAATTTTAACGAAAATCTGATGAAGCAAATAAAAAGAAAAAAGGGGGAATCAGAATTTATTGTGTACAATATAGAATCCACTGAAGGTCATTAGTATGCATATGATGGTTGAGTATAGTCATCGCCATGGTTAGAAACGGTTCTCCCTGCCAATGGTTGTGGCTAATAAAATACTTACCTCAAACATTACGACAAGAATTTCTTGCTTCCAAATAGTATGTATTCCAAGAATTCCAGTTAATGCAAAGGTATGCCATTGGGTTTGATAAATCAGCCATGTAGTATACACAGTAGAATTATAATGTTTTAGTTTTAGACTACCAAAAACTTGTCGCTATGGAAATTTCACCATGTAAATCTATCGATAAAATCATGCCATTTAATTATTATCATATCAAGGAATGTTTCTGAAGTCTCTGCCCAATTGGTTTATTTAACCAACAATATCCAATATCTAATATCCCAACCAACCCCAATGTCCTAACGCATATACAACACCGAGATCTCTATGTTTGCTTAATCCTGTTCAAAAGTTTTATTCTTTAGAAATCAAATTAGATGCACAACTAGATCTCCATTACCTTTATATTAAGAGTAATATGCCCATAATTTGTGACTCAAATATGCCAACCCATCGCCTAAACCATAATAATGAGCATTTTCTTGCATAAATGCAATTCCAACTATACCTTTTAATGCATTGTTATTTTATACAAGCCATGCATCTATTTGAAACAATGTTTAAAAGAGAGCCATCCTTACCCTCCACTACATTAAGGATTTGTTTGAATTTGAGAGAGAGAGAGGGTGGCCAAGAATATTCAGAATGGACCGTTTCAATTCTTTAAGTTTGGCCAGGGCTGGCCTGTATCATGAACATGATTAAAATTTTGTTCAGTTTCTGCCTCCCATTTTACTCCTGGAACCAAGACCAACAACCGTAATACCTAAAAATCCACCACACTCCAATGAAACACACAGCGATACACAGGCTTCCCTGGCTACTGCTGCTGGCAAGAGAGGAAGCTGACCAGGCCCCTCCACGGCTCCACCTCCCAACCCAACACCAACACAAACATGGTTGCACAAAACCAGGATTTAACGCACACTGCCATAAGCCTGTACTACAGCAGCCACCATCCCTTCTCCACAGAAACATACAAATCAACATTCAAACACTTACGTTCTCCATTGGAAAATATTGGCAATATATTTGCATCATATGGGTCAAATATTTCAATCACATGGTGATTGCAGAGAAAGATCTTCTTGAAGTTTAAATACTATGTATTCTAATTGTCAAACTTGTGCTAAGTTTTTGAATGAGAAAGTGATTCGTTACAGGTTAAGTGTGTCAAAGGTTTATGGGGAAAGGGGCATGCACGAACAGGGTCGGGAAAGATGAAGAGCAAGCAAGGAGTTGGAAGGTTTAAGAGAAGATGATGAAGGGGCAGGATGGGGTCATAAGAGAGGCTAGGCGGAAAACCGAGTCAGGTGAGGAAGGGAAAAAGAAGAATTTGGGTACTTGATCCTTTTTCGCCTTTCGATTTTTTCTATTTTCCTTTCTATCTCATCAATTTTTTATTGTTCTAAAAAGCTTCAGATGAAGTGCTATTTCTAATTTATTTCGACTTCTAATACCATGTTGGTGATATATCTTTGTTCCCCGTTCTCTTCTAGCTGGAACCACCAAAACTGAATCCTCATAATGTTATTTTGTTCTTGACTACAATATGGACACATTTTTATACTTTTTATTCATCTTGGGTCAACTTATTTTTTTATTTAAATATGTCTAGCAGGTTGCCTTATTATAGATTTGCTTTAAGAAACGTGGGGGAAAAAAATTCTGCAATTTCAATCCATCAGTAAAATTGTTAAAGGTATATGATTTTGGTTCATATTCCTTGTTGAACTGAAAGGAATACGGTGTTTCCTAATCTCGATTCGAGCTTACCCCATTCCAATTCCAAAGGGGAGCCAATTGTCGCCTAGGTGTGATTTCAGAGCTTGATAAATGGCCAACAACTGTTAACTAAGAGCTGCTGGACAGCCTGGCCTAATGCTCTCAAACCCTAAATCAGACCCCCTCCGGTAGTGTAGACAGCATTAGATACCGAAAAGATGATTAAACCAGTCAGCATTCTGAACCACGGGTTTATTTTATCTTTCATCATAAGTCATCATTTTATTTTGCAAGCGTAAAATCTTAAAAGATATACCAGCTCATCTTCTATCCTGAAAGTGTACAAAAGGTCACAGACGGGCGTCCCACAAGAATCTAGACATCCAATATACAAGCAATTTTGAAGAAGTCAATGAGGGTCTAAGTAACATCTCCATTTTTTTAGTAGAAGTAGACATACAATGTCACCAGATAATCTTTTCAATCTGTTTTTACTTCTGTCCACGAATCTCCAGGTAAGGGGGTCCTACTCATTCACCAACACCGAGGAGTATGATGCAAAACTTAACTAATAGAAAGACAACATGCAGCTGGGGACTTTAACGCACATGATCATAACATCAGAATCAATAAGTCCAAGGAAACTTGTCCCAGATAACGCAACACTAACCTCATCTCCTCGTCCTTGAGTATTCTGATCCATGGTAGTTAGTTCTTGATGCGATGAAAACTGAATGTAAATGTTTCTTCCCCTATAAGCAATCAATATGGAAGTCATTAAAATATACTACATAACTCAGGAAACATAAGAATACGAAAAAAGTCTCATCATGGAGTTTCCCATGCAATTAGGAAAAATGCTATTTATCTGTTGTGATACCTAATGCTGGGTTGAACATTTGTGTAGAAATGCAATGCATTAACAGCGGAAGGAACATCTTGCATTTGGAGGAGGGCCTAACATGTAGGAAAGAATGGAAATATCAAAAATAAATAACTTTTAAAAACCATAAGTAAAGGTTCACAGCCCATATGTTTATAAAAAACCTGATTCTTGGCTCGAAGCATTACAAGCTTCGTGATGACTCCAAATGGCTGGAATAGCTGAAGCAAGTCGTTCTGAGGGGGAAAAATATAGAATGGTATTTACGACTAAAAGTAGGAGATACTTTATTTAAAAAATGTAATGGAGAGCAATACATGTTATCAAAGGCTTAAAATTACGATACCTACATCAATTACGGCATAAAGGTTCTCAAACTCAGTTATTGCTTTAATGGAGATATAATAACAAGATGTTGCTTAAAAATGGCAGAACTGACATAAATATTTCGGACTTTTTGGATGATGATTCTTCAAACAATTGAATCGTACACAACTAATTTTTTTCTTGTCATCATAGCACAACAAAGATAGAAGTATTGATTGGGTAACAGGCAGCATTCAATTAGTGCAAATCAGTTATATCATTTGAATAACATATTACTTACAATATATGGAAAAATAATAATAAATTCAAGGGTAAGGCAAGTATAAAAACATCACATGGTAGAAGTTAAACAAGTTTGAGATGGGAATAAGAATTATAAATTTGACACATGTTAGAAGAATAGTTTATTAATATCACTTGCATGTATTTCTAAACATCAAATTAAATATGATAACAAAGCAATGAGTTTAGGAAGACATTGATTATTAATCTCGATAATACCCATTCCAGATAAAATGCTTTATGAGAGGAGTTTTGAATGGTCATGCATGGGAACAAACTCGGACTATGATAAAGCACATGAAGAATTTAGGATTTGGAAATTGAATTGAAGAGGCAACTCTCATTTTGAACTTTGGAATGACTCATGATTTTGGTATTACTGAAAATATGCTTCAATAAAAGAGAAGTTGTAACTGGTGCTGAAGACATTCTTGTTAGAAATGGTGGGATGGAAAGGAATGGCGGATGCAGGACTTGGGATGGACACTAACTTTAAGAAGTGCTTACATGAAGTGACAATAGATTCTAGTGTAAACTTATTCCTAGCGCCTGACCCCATAATGTAGGTTTATGGTTCTTGATGTGATCATTAGAAATGAAAAGAGAAACGAAAAAAGTCCGTATCCACATAACAAGCTGGTAACCTCACCAAATGCAAGTAACTTTAAAAAATAAAAAATAAATAAAAAGAGTAACTTGATGTGGAATAGGGGTATTACTTGCCTTAAGAACCAATTAACTAAGCTATTAAGAGAATCTAAGGATAGAAGCCACCAAATAAGGAAACACGGTGGTGGAGTGAGAACATTAAAAACATATAAGAAGTTGTATAATTAAGAAAGTTCTTTACGAGATGTCTCAGACCAAAAAAAAAAAAAAAATTGAANCCAAATAACCCCCAAAAAAAAAAAAAAAATTGAAAATCAAGTCAAGTGCACTAAGAATACAAATTAAACATTTTTTTGCTTCGTAGCAATGAGGCCACTGACCACACAAAGATTGTAGAATTATTCAACAAATTCTTTAATCAAAGGCACATCATTAATCTCTAAAACTCAATCTACAAAATTGAAGTTAACCTGGCCAAATGGATTTGGATTTTGAGAGAGAGAAATCTATAAAACAATTAGAGATGCACAAATAGTTTTTATAGTCCTTATAGTAGGAGCTACAGAATGAACATATTATACAACATTGACGAACAAAGCCAAAGATGATATGTATAATGAATCACAAAGACTGAAATCCATTTACATTAACTTCATTTACTTTCAGTATCTGTGGAGAGTATAAGAATGTAGAGAAAGATGAAAAATTTTCCAGACACATATTACTTGAGTACTACAAAATATGAAAGCAATTGCTAGATGAATCATACATGCAAAGAGAAATACAGGTATTTTACCTCTGAAATTTCATGTCCGACATTACGAACATGAATGACTTTTGAAGGCTCTGCCATTATCAACAACTGAAAATGGAAAATGCTCAATAAACATGACAGTTTGATGTCTTCATTCAACAATGTCACGAGAAGTAACAATCATCAAGAAAAATAGAGCTGGTGCTGGGAAAAATGAAAAAATAATAACAATTTAACAAAGGTGAAAGTTCAAAAATTTGCAAACCAGTCAACTTCAACGTTCATTATTTTCACTCAAAAGTTTAACTGCACGCTTCATTTGATCTAACAATTAAATACATTAACAAAAGTGCATGAAAATGCCGCTATAAAGCCAAATCCTGTTTTCAAGAATTCATGAGATTCACATAATCAACCCCAAAGAACCTGAAGATGCAAAATCTAACTGCTAAACATATATATTTTAGCAGTTTTACATTTCAGGTATCATATCAGCTCCATGACGTTATGCATCAGTCAAGATAGCATCAAGCCTTAAGAAATCCCATTTATAGAGGTTCAAGCCCCATATCCACCCAGAATCATTTACATACAAATTTACATGGACAAATCGATGAACATCAAAAAGATGTCAACTTTTTACTTCTAACAGTAGTGCTACGCTCTTGAATCCATCTTTGTGAGAAAAAATGGAAAATCATCAGAGTTCGTTGCTAATTGCAAATCCAAGTGTGTTAGGGTATCGTGGGAATTTAATTGAAGCAGAAGCATATTATGATCAATACACAATCATTTTAGCAGCAAAAATCTTTATGACAGCGTCATAATCTCAGATGAAGAAAAGAAATTATAAATTACCTTCCTAACACAAAGAACCGAGACAGCAGAGAAGCAATCCAGAGAGAGTAAAAAGAGGATTCGATGATTAGGGTTTGAACTTTTCTCTTGAGACTTCCCCAGTTTGTACGTTTATACCCCTGAGAATCACTCAATTAGAAATCGAAGCTACAAAATAGAAACCGAAAAAGAGGGGTATAATAGGAATTCAACTATAATGAGACTTATATATAATGATGCAAAAGGCCAAGAGAGGGTTTCTCACGCACTACTTGATCTTATCTGAGCAGGCGGCGGTGGAGGCGGAGGCGCCTGGGAAGATTGTTAGAATAAGATGCCACCCACCACGCTAAAGTAATAGCGGAGGCTGCCGGAAGCTCGGATTTCTCCATAATTCGTTGATTCGGTCTTCCCCGGAGCCCCCTTTCACAGCTTATACTGCGATGAAGACTGCCCGCTATCGGAGCCTATTTCATTGTACTATGGCGATGATGGATGCGCGGGCTTTTCCCAAATCTACAGTAACTTGTGTGAACACTCTCCATGTAGTAAAAGTGGTTTTGCAAAATTTATAGTTCACCTTCCCTGGCATAATTTTGCATATCATTAATTATATTCTTGAATGGGCATTATTTGGTGTCGAGCATCCCTCAAACATGGGTAGCCCTATGTCGTAAGGGATACTCAGCCAAGCATGAACTAGTCTTTTTGGTCTTGAATGTAATGAAAGGCTCCCAAATCTTGTGATCTGTTTTAAATGAGTCACCGAAACATATTTGCTTGATATGCATATTTGATTATTGACTATGTGATGTCATGTTTACTTCAACTTGTTCATTTATTATACGTGGGATTGTATTATAAATTTTGCTTATTATGCATTTTAGGTTCTTGCTTCTGTGATCTGTAGTGATGCCATGCTTAACTATAGTCTTTTGTTTGAAATGATTGTGATATGCCTTGGCATTTGTTACTTTATATATTAAAATTTTCACTGTCAGAATACTTGAATTGCAATGCAGGATACTTGTTTCCCTTTGGATTTTTAATTTTCTGTTCCATGTGCTCTTACCGCTTACCTTGTGTTAGCTCCTCAAGCTATAATTGTATCTCACTCCATCGTAGATTCCAATTTGTTCAGATCTTTCTTTGTTGTCCAACTCTTTATCAATTCTTATTGGTCCAAGAGTTTTTTATGTAAACAGATAATAGGAAGTAGCGCACAGTTCTGAAACTTGAAGTTAGCATTCAAAGTTATACAAAGAAATGCAGAGGTGCAAATGTGAAGAGTTTCATTGGTGGAGTTTGCTTGTTTATTACACATGGCGTTGATGTTTTGTGTGAATTTCTTCGGAAAGACTGGGAATGCAGATGTGCAAATAAAGTTTTAAACATTTGTGATTGTGGGTAGCACATATAAAATATTTGGATTTAATTTGTAAAAAAATAAAAGTTTGGACACTGAAATTGCAATTACTTCTTTTTTATTTTGGCATTTTTCTACGATTTTCAATAGATAGTGAGGTTTTCTGCTATTAATCCAACTTTATCAACTATTTGGGTTCAATAGCTTTAAACAGAGCATGTCGATAAGTTTGGTCTATTTTAACAGCCCATTCAGCAATTTTGGTATAGTAATTCTGATTTTTTTATGCTTTAGTTAGTGGTTTATATGTGCAAAGATTGAGACTTATTATCCATGTTACGTGAAAAACTGAAGGAGTCCAGCCTAGTTTACCCCGTAAAAATCAGCCAAGATTGGGACCTGTTCATTGTTAACAACCTTTCTAGTTCAAACTCCTCTGTTCCCCTCACGGACATCTATGCACCGTTTCATCCTAGTCTGTGTTTTCTATAAATGCCTTATAATGCAAAAAATAATGGAGCCACAAAATTTGTGAATATTAAATAATAAGTGAATGGTAATGTAGGATTTAAGCTTTAAGGACGATGCTTGGTATACATAATTTTTGTACATAGGTATGTACAAATTTTTATGTACACCAAGAATAAATCAAACTTTAATATTTGATTTTGCGATCTATAATACTAAGTAACTTATAAGGAAACACAAAACCTGTTTAATCATCCACGTCTTCAACCTATTATTTGTTGCATTTATGTTCTCAGCCTTTTAAAAATTGTAACACTCACGTCCGCATCTAGCATCACATTTATTTGAGCGTTAACATTCCACACATGATATTCAAGAAATTCCGAAAATGAAGGGGTTTTTAACTATTGAATTTTACACTTAGGCTCCGTTTGAAGGCCTTAGTTTTCCATGGAAAAGTTTGATAGGTAAATTTTTTCATGGAAAAGTTTTCCACATTTTTCTAGGCACAACTCTTTAATGTACATTTGCTTGATTTTGTTTTCCCACCTATTAGGTGAGAAAGCAATTTTTACCTTTTTTTTCGCTTTTTTTTTTTTTAAACAAATTCT
>CAIGRL010013280.1:7725-19772 GCA_903798325.1 Fraxinus xanthoxyloides | reverse complement strand
AAACAACAAAGAGAACATGGCCTACATTTGTCATTACACAACCTATAAACTGAAAAAAGATGGATGGCTCTATGAAACTTTTTTTTGGCCTATAAAACTAATGTATCATTTATGTATTAACACATAATTTATTATAAAATATTTGATAATCCTTTTTGTACTTGTTTAGAAAAGTTTAAGATTAAATTCAAATTCAACAATTAATTTTAATCATATTCATAATTGCTATCTATTTTTTCATCATTTATTTCAAGTATTCACTACTCATTTTTATCAAAATTAGCTTTTTACCTCTCTCCCAACCAAGCACTTCAGAAAATTCAGTCAAATAAAAATTCTAACCATGGTTAAGAAAACTTGACCATGGTGAGATTCATTTCTAATACAATGAATATGTTAGCACCATCCTATAAAATGACCACTCTCTGCCAACCCCGTAAACATTGAGATTGAAGATTTCGGGAAAGTCTTTACAGCCCCAACAATAACCATTTTAATCCCTCCGTCAATCATTTCGAACCCTAATGGCCGTGTCTAGCTACGCCAGGGCTTTTCCGTCCTTCGAATGCCGTTCAGATCCGGATTTCTCTCGTCCTGAGATCCCTGCCTATGGCGAAAAAAGCAATTTTTTTAGCGGAAAGGCAGCGGCGGCGGCGGCGGGCTACGGCCTTTCTTATCTGATCTTCAGATTCCCGCCGAACTTCGTACGGCAGCTGAGCAACAAGGCTAGAAGGAACTGTAGCAACATCGGTGTGGCTCAAGTGGTGGCGGCTTCGTGGTCGAATAACCAGCAGACCTCAGGAATCACGCCGGCGGCTAAGGCCGTCGATGCAGCCGCCTCTGCCGCCATGGCGCCAGTTGAGGTTGAAACCGGCGTCGAGGAGGTGGTCGCTGCGGTGAAGAACTCCTGTTGTAATGGCGAAAATGTACAGTTAGAGGACTTGCCTCATTTGAAATATGCTTCTTTTTTGAATTCTGATGGCAGCATCGCTATTCATGCCGGTATGCTATTAATATATGAATATATTCTCTAAACTACTCGTTTATTCTGCTCTTTTAGAGTTTGATGTGCTTTATGTAGATTTTTAATTTGTATATTAAGTATTTACATTTCTTCATCAGAAGATGAGTGTCTTTAGCGTATTTTTGGAGGTTATATATTTATCTATATCATCTAATCGAAGGATATCAAGGGATGTTTCGCATATGTATTATTTTTGTTATAAAGTTTACAGAGGCAAAGATATGACGCCAATGAATTATCACCTAGTTTATGAGCATGTTTATATTCCAATGATTTGAAAGAACGCCTGTTAAAGGCACAAGTCATCTCTGAGCGATTTATTTATTCATTTTTGGAGTGTTTATATAAAGCTGTATGTGGAACTTGTACTGTATGACAATGATATGTTCTTCGTGCATCCAATCTCGTTATTTTTATTTTGTTGTACTTTGAAAATTTATTACTGATCTGCACAAGATTGCATATCTGCATTATTATGTTTTGTGGAAATCTTATAAAATTTGTCCAGGTGAAAGATTGGGCCGCGGTATCGTTACTGATGCAATAACTACCCCAGTAGTTAACACGTCTGCTTATTTCTTCAATAAAACTTCTGAGCTCATTGATTTCAAGGTATGGACGGTTGTGTAATATGGCAATCAATGCTTCTGAAGAAATATGTATTCTTAGTAAATAGAGGAGCTTATTGATTGGGAAGTGCCAGCCTAAGTTTATGTTTATACCAGGAAATGATTTATGGAACACTTCCGAAAAAATGAAATGAATGCCTCACACTCTTGAGGATATATTCTGTACTAGCGGGTGGTTGGGACATATTAAGTGACATGCTTTGATCTGTTGGCAGGAAAAAAGACGTGCAAGTTTCGAATATGGACGTTATGGTAATCCTACTACTATTGTTGCGGAGGAGAAGATAAGGTCACTTCTGTTTTCCTGTACTTTTCTCTTTTAGCATGCAATTTACAAGACAAATGGAGTAGATAACATGAGGCCATAATATGTTTATTTTCTAACTGCAATAGTGCGCTTGAGGGAGCTGAATCGACACTGTTGATGGCATCTGGAATGTGTGCTAGCACTGTCATGTTGTTGGCACTGGTTCCTGCTGGTGGGCACATTGTGACAACCACTGACTGCTACAGGAAGACTAGGATATTTATTGAGACTATTCTGCCCAAAATGGGAATCACGGTATATTCTTGACCCAACCATTTGGACCATCATTCTTGTCCTGATTACAATCATTCCAAAAATAAGGAATTTGGATCAATAGATACAAAGAAAAGCAAATCTAGATTTTTCTATATCTATGCTAGATTCTTGAGCTGTATTGCCCATAAAACATATAATTATGACTCAATAACAAAGTAGAAAGCCTGATTCACATTATATCCAGAGTTGGCGAAATCTAACTCTTTCTGCACTCCGTTCTAGTTACTGCATTATCTCCAAAAAGATCTAATAAAATCAAATTATCTGCCATTGTATCATACTATGGCCCTGTTTGGTACGACTTAAAATCCAATTAAAATTGAAAATATGGCCGTTATTGAGTCTCACATGTCTAATAAAAGTCAACTATAACGACTAATTTTTCAATTTTAATATTCCAATCATATACNTGTTTTACAGAATGCGATAGATGAAAAAGAAGAAAAGAAAAGAGAGCTCACTCCTGATGATCCTAAGTTCTCATACCACACTGTTGTGTGATGCTTTTAGGGCACCCATGATAGTGTCACCTGCCCTGTTTTTGTTTCATTAAGAAACTATGAGCATGTTTGGTACGGCTTAAGATTCAATTAAAATTGAAAATATAGTCATTATTGGGTCCCATCCGTCTAATAAAAATCAACAATGACGGCTAGTTTTTCAATTTTAATCCGATTTTAATCTCTACCAAACACCCTTTATGTCAGTTTTGGTCTGCTTCACTCTCGCGATTGCATTGTACTTGTGTGAATGTAACATTTTCCATGCGCATGAATAATATGCTCCAAACGACCCAAATCATTTTGGTGATAAGTAATTTTTATTCTATAAATAAAATCTAGTAATAAACAAGAGCAGTGGAAAGGAAAAAGTGGGTAGATTAGTATATTTCTGTTATGGTCCTTTTCATTGTTTGTACACAATGCACTGTGAGTATTGGCTTTGGAACATCAAAGTCTTGATATTCTTCATTTTTATTATAACTACATGCAGGCCACGGTCATTGACCCTGCAGATATTGGAGCTCTGGAGACTGCATTAGAGAAGAACAAAGTGAGTATTGAAGAATGCTGCACAAATACATTTTCTATTGTCTGGATTCAAGTGACTTGAATGAAAACATGAGGAATATTGAGCAAAGTTCAATTATCTTTCCATGCAGGTGACACTTTTCTTTACCGAGTCTCCAACCAATCCATTCCTGAGATGCGTTGACATTGAGCGGGTTTCAAAGCTTTGTCATGAAAAAGGAGCCCTGGTGGTCATTGATGGGACATTTGCAACACCTCTCAACCAGAAAGCATTGGCCCTTGGTGCTGATATTGTTTTGCACTCTGCAACTAAATATATTGCGGGTCACAATGATGTATGTTGTTTCTGATGGATTCATTTAGGTTACACAAATTTCAAAAACTGTGATTGTTATTGTTGTGCAGTTTTGCTTTATACCCTACTACGTTTCCTTTGCAGGTTCTGGCTGGTTGCATCAGTGGTCCTGATAAGCTCATTTCAGTAGTTCGTAACTTGCATCAAATACTGGGTGGTGCTCTCAATCCTGTGAGTAATCTTTGTTTGTAGATTCTCTTGGCAGTAATATCTATGTCTTATTTCTTTGTATATCTTAGAATCCTTATCCGTTGAAGACTTCTCTTCATTTATTTGTAACTTGAGTTTAGTTGGTAACAAAGAATGCTTACATTTTCTATTTTTCATTTTTTTTCCCCATAAAAATTAGAATGCCGCTTATCTGATCATTAGAGGCATGAAGACGCTGCATCTTCGTGTACAGCAACAAAACTCTACAGCATTAAGGATGGCCGAGGTTTTAGAGGCACATCCAAAGGTAGGTTGATGGGTTCAAATTATATACTTAATTCAGTGAACTTGTTGAATGTGAATAATTTGATTATGTATGGTTGTTTAGGGTGGAATTTTCAGTTACACGTTGGGTTCACCAAACTATTCTTCCAGAGTGGTGATTAATTTACATTACCTAACTGATCTGTTTAGACAATGAAAAGGAATACCGTATACAAATTTCTGCTGGTTGGAAGAGATCACAGGAACAAATATAAGCTGAGCAAATAAGTTATAGAAAAATGAAAACGGATGTTTCAGTTAGTCTCGTTTTCACAAGCATACTCTCGATGATATCTACAACTCTTTTATTCACTCTTTTTCAGAAGCATGCTCTAATTCAATTGAAAGTCACAATCTATACCCCACTTTCCAGATCCCTCTCAATGGAAGTTTTGCATCCATCTCTTTACTGCTGAAGCTATATGCAAGTTATCATTAAAACTCAGTCCCTCATATCTTAGGAGTGAAATTTTATTCTCTCATATTCTATGGCCCAGGTGATAACTAGCCCATTTTGATAGGTTCACAGGTTATAATCAATAAGTAGTCAACAATATTTCCTTTTTTCTATTACATATATAATTTGTTAGCCATACACACCAACAATTCATAGTTTCACTCACTATATACATTGCTACTAAAATTCATGTTTTACTTAGGTCTCAAATATAGTGACAAATGGAGCAAGTTTTTATACTGGATTAAGTATTGTCTGGCATACATGAATTGCAGATTAGGCATGTCTATTATCCAGGCTTGACAAGTCATCCAGAACATCACATTGCAAAGAAGCAAATGAAAGGTTTTGGTGGTGTGGTTAGTTTTGAGGTTAGTTGTAAATTACTGAACTGAATTCTAATATATGTTCGTATTTTGACCAACTTCTCTGAAACTTTATCATTGTGAATTTTGATTAGGTTGACGGAGATCTCCTGAGAACTGCAAAATTTGTTGATGCACTGAAAATTCCATACATAGCTCCATCCTTTGGAGGATGTGAAAGCATTGTTGATCAACCAGCAATCATGTCTTACTGGTATGTCCTTTTTATGTTATGGAGCTGGGTAATTAATTGTTTGCATTTTGAAGTGTGATAAGCGAGTAGGATAGTTACTTTTCTAAACTGTCCCACCTGGCACGGATATTTCATAACACGTTTCATTAGAAATGAATGGACATAGCACTGACTACTTATCCAGCATTTTGTTAGAGGATGACCCGAGCTGTCTTGTTCAGAACTGCAAAAAGGAGGATTTGGATACCATATGCATTTGGAGACGCATTTAATTAATGCAAGCCTCGTACGCTAATTTCCACTGAAAAATCAGTCACTTGCCATAATCTTTTCTATACAGCATTATTAATGAAATTTCTTGCCAGGTTGTATGGTTAATTAATATAATTTCCCCAATATGGAATGGTAGTGTACACACCACTACCGTAGGTTCTGTTTGACATCTGTGCTCCAATAAATGGAATGTTCGGAACCTTTTTTTTTTTTCATTGGACGGTGTTGCATATTAGAACTTAAAATTCCCATGTTAGGCCTTCATATCATCTGTTATAACCTACTACCATGAAAATGGCGTCAAAGAACATGTGAAAGTTGCTTATGTTTTTTGTTTTGGATGTTTATGATGATGCTGAGTGCTTGTCCCAAATTGGATTGAACCAAGTTTTAAGCAGTAGAATCTCTCTCTTGCACTGTGTGCGTGCACCTAACTTGAAAGTGTACGTGACATGTTCCGTGTGTTGTACATTTTCCCAAATCAGGGATCTTTCGCAGTCGGATAGAGCCAAGTATGGGATCATGGACAACTTGGTGCGCTTCAGTTTTGGAGTTGAGGACTTTGAAGACTTGAAGGCTGACATTCTTCAGGCTCTGGAGATTATATAGGCTTTTTGACCTGCTGATTGTCTAATATTTATTTACACTTTTCGAAAGGTACTCAATTCCAAATTTGTCTGAGAATAAGATTTAGTTTGACGTTGTATTTGGTCTTCAATTGTTGTTTGATCATCACTCATTTACCATGACTTGATCTTCATTCATCATGGGATAATTATCCCTTCAATGAATTTGGTAGCAATGTTTGTTACTCTTGAATTTTACTCATTTCCTTTAGCAATATACTACTTTCATTGCATAAAGAAAGATGGGGCTTATTTTTATTTACTCAAAAATGTAATTAATATAATTTTTTATTACATTTTTTCTAATATATTCCTACATTAAATAATGATTTAAATAAGATTAGTTTATATTTGTTGATAACAATGTACAGGAAATAAGGATATATTACAAAATTGAAAAAAAACATTTGTACTTTTAATCAGGAAATTTGTCTATAATTTAGGATCGATGCATAATCCAGCAATTCCTGGATTTTTTTAAATAAAAAAAATTTGAATGTTCTTCAATCTACACACGTGCAATGTGCACTAAGAGTCACATATTGTTCTCCTGCGCTTTTAGATGTGGGTTTTGCAGGCGCATCCAAGGCTCGCGTGGTCTTGTACGAGTAGCAAAACCCTAAGTAACCGAAAGGTCATTTGACCCTTGGGACATTGCCGACCAATAAGATAAAAAATAAAAATTAAATTAAAATCAATAAATTTGGAGGGTTTTTATTTTTGATTTATTTGACATGTCTCCGCATTAGTTTCTCTACAGTTACATATTGAGGATACTCGATTGGTTACCTACAATGAGACAAATGATTTATCAAAAGTTATAAATAAAGACTTTGTTCACCGAATAATGTTAATTGAATTCTTTAAAATGAATATTTCAAATCAAAACACAGACTTTACTGTACAAATAATTTCCTGCATATTTTGTATGGATTGTATCCATGCGAATTTGGAGTTCTTGAAAAAAGAAAGATGTTATTGGTAGAATAGTCACCGCCGAGTGAAAGATATTTTTTATGAGTCTTACTAAATCATATTAAAGGGCCAAAATCTTTTGAAAATTTGAAAATAGTTAAGGGTATTATTCTGTCTACTTATCGTGAAGCAGCATATTTATATGGTCTTTTTAGTGAAAATAACTATTTTGACACGTTTAAATGAAGCGATTGCTAATCAAATGTCCGTATTATTGCACCGACTTTTTGCTAATATGTTGACTTTGTGTAGTCTTACAAATCCAAGAAGTTTATGGGACAAATTTAAAGGTTTTATGATAGAAGATTATTTACATAAAGATCTAACACAAGATGATGTTAAGATGAAAGCGTTGCATTGTATAAATTCTTTCTTAGAAGCTGTTGGTAAAAATATAAATGATTTTTGCTTGCCAGATTTTGATTTTACTGTGAACGGTGATAATATGTTTGAAACCATTGTTGTTGAAGAAACTGTCAATATTAAAGTTAGGTCAGACATGCATTATGCTACAAGTTTAAATAAAGAACAACAAAATGCTTATGATATTATTTTAGATCGTGTTTTAAATGATAATAATGTAATTTTTTTATTGATGGCTCAAGAGGTACTCGGAAAACATATTTATACAAGGCATTACTTGCTGCTGTATGATCTTGAAACCTTATTGCATTAGCGACGACATCACCAGGTGTAGTTACATCTTTATTTCCAGCTAGACGAACGGTCATTCACGATTCAAAATTCCACTTGAAATAAGTTATGCTATGCGATTTTCAGTAAGTAAACAATTTGCACTTGGTAAACTTTAAACAATGACTAAACTAATTTTATGGGATGAAGCACCAATGGTTCATAAATGTGCTTTTGAAGTTTTAGATAAAAGATATTACTAAATGTCAATTACCATTTGGTGGAAAAGTCATTGCGTGTGGATGAGATTTTCGTCAAGGTTTACTACTAGTACAAAGAGGAACAAAAGATGATATAATGAAGGCGAGTTTAGTTTTTTTTTTTCACATTTATGACATTCTTTTGCACAATCAGGGGCAGAGCTCCCTTAGGACCAGTGTGGGTTGTGCCCACACTAAACTTCTGGGTACAACCCATGGCCCAATATATATCTATTTTTAATATGCCAACTTCTAGTCCAAAACAAAAACTCAAAACCATTACAAAATTAAGCATGGACTATGTTTAAATGTAGACATGGTAGCCGAATCATTGCAGCATCCCAAGGCAAGAAGAAAAATATGGACTATTTTTTTAATTCGTTCCGTTCATTGCTATATATATTAGAAGTTCTTGACGACTAAGGTTATGTTAGTTATTGTATAAACCCTCCTAAATTATTCTCACACCAATTCTTAACAATTTTAGAACAAATGCGAGACTATATTCATCTTATCGACATCTTGTCTTTTAATGGCTCAACACACCTAAGGAAAGAAGAACATTCTGAAACCTTATCTCTTTGCCTCATTAGTTAATGCTGCTTTATATCTTCTCATAGATTTACATATTTTTAAGAATCGATTATTATTAATCAGGTTTCTAAGAATTGTTTTCAAAAATCAAGTGTTAATTATCCTTTTAAACAATAAAATACATATTTTAACATTTATAGAACTAAATTATCAAATAAAGATTTAGTAATTGATTCCGGATTTAAAGGTGATTTACCATTTTAAAAGTTTTCAACATAATCAACTTAGAGTGAGAAAATCAAATCCATTTTTCAATCTTCCTTCCCAAATTGAACCCCACGTTACAGCGAAAGAATTACACCCTCTCCGGTAGCCTAACACCCAAGCTAATGGTTTGGCATTTCTAAAGGTATTTTACAAGTAATAGTTATAATTATTTGCTCAGAGAACTTAAGATTTAACTCCCTCTCATTTTCTTATATGTTTTGTATTGATTGGATTATTTACATCTGTGTCCCTTGTCTCCAGTCTTCGTTGCTCGCCACCCACCATCAACCAATAAAAAAGGTGCGTGTTTTTGTCTATGAATATACATGTAGATATAATATGTGACATGAAATAACAGAGATGTATTTGTTATTATTTATGATCTTCGTCAGAAATGAACAAAAAAATGATGAAAATTCTTTCACAATGTTGTAAAATTGTCCAAATGATAAGTTTTATCCAAAATGTTGGGTGATTTTGATTTTGCCATTAATTAAATGATTATCGGGTTTTCTTTTCTTTTCATTTGTTATTTTGACTTGATTTTACTTGATATTTGATTTGAGATTAACTTGCTTTTGCTTTGTATTAAGTTATTGCACAATAATATCAAAGTATGAAAACTCGCAAGGAACAAGTATAATTTATATACAATTTTTAGTATTGACGTAATATTATTTTATATTTTTATCATCATTAAATTCATAACCAAAAACTCAAAGTTCGAGGTCAACTAAATTGTCCATGTACACAATTACCATTAATTCATAATATGAGAGCTAAATTAGATCATTTCTTGTGTAAATATTTATTGATCATTGGAAATGGAATTGAGAAAGAACATTCATGCCAAATGGTTAAGCTTCCTCTAGATATCATTATCAATTTTGAAGATGAATTTAAATCATTGAAAGAACTAATTACATTGTGTTTCCCAATTTCCAAACGTATGGAGACAACTTAAATATTATGATGAATAAAATTATTTTAACCCCAAAAAATGAATATGTTGATTTAATAAATAATATATTGATAAATTTACATATTTTAGTTTTGATGAAATCATTGATAAAAATGAAGAATTTATTCATGAAGATTTTTTAAACAGTTTAACTGCAAATGGTATCCCTCCATGTCAATTCCTACAAAAAAAACTTGTTCAGTCATGTCGCTTAGAAATATTAATCCTTCCGAAAATTTATGTAACGAGACTAGACTTATTTGTCGTGACTTCAAACAAAATGTTATTTTAGTTGAAATTGAAACATGAGAATATTGTGGAAAACAAGTATTTTTACCTAAAATTTCATTCATTCCACTAGATGACTATTAACAAAGTTCAAGGTCAAACTCTAGATTTTGTTGGCTTATACCTTCATGAACTTGTATTTTCACATGGTCAATTGTATGTTGCATTGCCCCAGGCTAGAACAAGAGGAAATAAATTTTTTTTGATTAAACCTGCTGTCAAAAATAAATCACATACTTGTTGCACCAAGAATATTGTTTATCATTAAATATAACATTTTGCAAAGGGTTTGAATTATGTTTCTTATCTTGTTTTCAATAAAGACAAATGCATCTTGTATAATATAGCTTCTCATAGTTAGAATTATTCCATGTTTTGAAAGATTCATCGAGTTACTAAATGAAAGTTTTAAGCATAAGAAAGTTGCAGAAGAATCTTGTGTTTTAGTACAATTGTTGACTATTATAAAATTCTGTAATTCACTGTATCTCTTCTAAAAAATTTCAAGATACAAACATTTTTTCAGAGTTATTTGTTCAAAATACCTATCATTTCCATGAGCTGCATGGTGCAAAAGTATAAAATAAGGTAAATTACATTGAATGGTTATCTATTGCAAAGACACAATACATCCTATATTGCAAGCCTGAGTATGAAAATGGCAGGTGATCCATTGATGAAAAACAAGGTTAGGTATGCTGTCTGCATCATTATGCTTGATATAATATGACATTGATATAATATGACATTGATAATTAACCTCACGGATGGATAAGGTCAACACTCTAAAAAATACGCTACACGTCTACCATCACGAAGCCATCTATCCGGTGAGACAGTCGATCCCCATGAGACCCTCTACGTTCGCGTGGCCCGTTTACTAGTATAAATCTGTCTACCTCCACTGGACTGTCGTCCTCGTGGATTCGTCGACCCCCATAAGACCGCTTACCACCATGAGGTCATTCTACCCACACGTGGGGAAACGTGGGAACAACCAACTACTTGAGGAGTGAGAATCATTCTACCCGAATGTGGGGGAGGTGGGTAGGCTTACGTGGGACACCACTAGCAACCGTCAAACGCACGCTAACAAAATGTGCTTATAAATACCTCCAAGGTGAGAAATGTTTAAGTTCTTGAAACCCGAACTGTTGAACTCACATTATACTATCTTCATACTTTTGCAAACCGATTACTGATTCTAATACCGGAGGTACAACGGGGGAGAAAGTCTCGACCTCTTTTCGCAGGTAACAACCACGGACCGGAGCAGTTGGACCACCGCACTCGGTAAGGTAAACTAGCTGAACCACCTCACTCGGTAAGATAAACACGTAGGACAATCTCACAAACATTTCAATGCTCATGACTGCCAAGGATTATGGTACTGGGTATGTTTAAATTATTCCAATCTTAAGCACCTGGAGTTATTTCTTTTCAGCATGGGAGAGGAGACATATTAACCTGCTTGTATTTGGTAAAAGAAAATAAATGTTGCACTCTACAAATAGTAAATTAGTAACCTCTTTCACTTTATGACCTTATCACTGCACAGTCTGATTATATGTCTTATATGTGCTCAAACTTGTGACGTTTCTCTTGTAGTTGGAAGGTAATATTTAGATGGCAGGTATGTCTAGCAAATTTTGTTGGCTGCAGGGAATAAACTTAAAGAACAAACTGGTTCGTCCAAGACTTTTAAATCGAATAGTCACAGTTTTGAAGTCTCATAAAGCATTGGATCTTCAACAATATCTGCCCATATAATATTAAAATATGTGATCATCAGTCTCTCTGGTAATCTAGATATACCTCGTATCAAATATTATTAACTTTAAAGGAGCAGATATGAATGAATTGAGTTTAGAGGAAGAGTGTTACGCGATTTCCTCACTTCATTCATTGCAATATTTCACGTTAGATATCATTGGAAAGGTTTGTTTAATCAACTTTCATGGGTTTCTAATTCTTTTTTATATTCTTTGCCTTCTTCCATTCATATTAAAGAATTGGGAATGAGCATTTCTATTGTTTCTAATGTTAGAGATGTTAAAACAAATGGCAGAATGGTATGTACAAGTTGCTGTATTTTATTATCCTTTTTTTTTTTTTTTTT
>CAIGRL010013263.1:0-10302 GCA_903798325.1 Fraxinus xanthoxyloides | reverse complement strand
ATGGGCTAATAAGTTTTAAAATGATTTGAGCTGTAAAATTAAAATTATGAAATGATCTGATTTATTTAATTAATTTGTTAATTTATTTAGAAAAAATAAAATAATTTAATTAATTCAATAAAAAAATAATTTAGTTTCGATTCTTCGGTTCTTGGTCTAGATCCGAAACCCGACCCAAACTCATCGGTTCTCGATTCGGGTACCCGTTCAGGTATTTAAGTTATGAAAAATCGCTCGGTTCGGTTCAGTTTGATTCAAGTTCGGTCCAATTCGGTTCAAAACTTTTGGACACCCCTATTTTGCACTATCAAAATAATTAGATGGAAAAGTTAGGCTCGGATCATTATAGCATGGAGAATTATGATATTGACATGATACGTAATAACGTTCCTTAAAAAGAAATGAGAAGTACTTTATTTTCAATTATATTAATTGTAGGAATTTAACGGACAATATTGTTAAATCATTTGTTGACATATCACCTAATACCTATTAAAAAGTTGAGATTTATGATCACTAATTATAACAATGCACATAGTTTTGACTGTAAAATCTAAAAAGAATAATTTGAGCATGCAAATTTCAGTTTGTGAACATTATGCAATCACCTATTATTTATATCAAATCTATTAGATACAGATAATATTTAGATGGATAACGTAGAGAATGATGGGGTTCTATTTATCATCCTCGTTAATTTTCATAATACAAGGAGTAATGTCCATGTTTCAGCTAGCGATTTTTAATGAATAAAATTCATGAAAGAGGACAAACATTATATATGATTTCATACGATTGAAGAATCTTCTAGTTTTTTATTGAATATCCATTTAATTTTTAATTTAGCATCATTAATGATCCAATGATGGTTTAACTGATCATGCCAAACAATAAAGTTAAATCGAACTTTTAGTTCAATATAAGATATAATTCAATTATTTAATTTTGAAGAATATGATTAAAATTATATAATTATATATCATTCGAGTAGTCAAACTAATCAATGTCATCATAAAATTAGTTATATGTTTTCCTTCAATGATAAACATGATTACAAAATGATACATTGTTTCAAACATGTGCTACTTCGAGGGTACATTATATTTTATTATTGCACATTTGAATGCAATATGTCAATATTCTTTTAAAATATTGAAAATTATAATTGCATACTCTTCAAAAGTAATAAAATATTATTATAATAAATTATACAAGGATTTAGTCTTCAAGAGTAAAAACATAATTTATGTTAGATTTTATATTATTATACTCTTCAAGAGCAAGTAAAACCTCACTAGAATATTAATGAGAATTATATAATGCTACTTTAGAGCACATTATTTTTTATTATTTATTTTTCAAGAGCAATATGTTTATATTGTTCTACAATATTGAAAATTATAATCCGTGCACCTCAAGAGCAAATAATATTCCCTAAAATATTAATAATAATATCATGCTATTTCAAGATCAACAACACGATGGATTATCAATTTAAAGTTTATGAACAACATCTAAAAATATTTAATCAGGTTAAAAATATTAATTACCATACATATATGACGTGATATAAAAATTAATTACCAAATATGCATTAGGAAAAATATCTTCATATATAGAACTTAATAGAATTGACTAAATACCAATGTCCAAAAGATACCAAACACGTAAATTCACATATATAGAAGTTAAATGCATGAATAACCTTAACAATCATGCTACATAGACATAATGATTGACATAATGCCACATAACAAGCTATTATTGGACTGTTTAAAATACAATCAAATTTTTATCCAATCACGTTTTGTCAACACTTATTATGTCAACCATTATGTTACTTACTTTTTGGCAAAGTAGCATTATTATAACGTTGGATGAATAACTTCAAAATGAATTCCACCTACACAAAAGTTAAAGGCGTGAATTCTACATATTAAAAGGCATGAATCAAAATACAATGATTGTGGCAGAATTAATGTGTATGTAAAAAATAAAAGAAAAAAAAATCACATGTATATCAAAAATTGGGAATTAATGCATATGTATTTCATATGTCATCAAATTGATCTTGGTACATGTTAGGGATGATTATACTTAAAAAAATTATTACCTCCCAATTAATTCACTTTGATTTTGAGGGAATCGTGCTTATAACGTGTTATAAAAGAGAAAAAAAAGTCAATAAACTTATATGTTTTGTTGAGAACTAAAGCCGCATATTTATATGGAAAGATTATGGATGCAATAATTTCTTGAATTATAGGACTACAATTGTCATTCACTAATAAATTAAAAATTTAAAACATGTTTGTTTTTTTTTGATGGATTTGTATTCTAGTTTTAAAAGTGTATTATAGTATAAAATATTCTACTTTTAAACTCTTAAGGTAAGGGTGATTGGTAATTATAATCCCACCATTTTTTTATTTTTTATTTTTTGTAATTAAGGAATTGGGACCAAAAAAAATCAGGTCTTGAAGTTGAGGAGCCTTCAATTGAAATTACCTTGGACTTGAAATGAACAAGAGATTGAAATGGGGACAAATTAATGAAGTTTGGAAGCTAAGGACCTACATTGCAAAGATAAAAGGACATAGGCTGAATAAGGAATATTTCATAACAGGGACCAAATTGTACCATTTGGAAGTTAAAAGGCCTCAGCGATTTAGCTGTTCTTGCAAGGATTATATGGAAAAATAGGGACAAAATTGAGTACCCTACGCTATAGTAAAGTGTAAGTTGTGGAAAGTTTTAAAATGGCTCGTTTCCTAATTTGACTTAAATTGTACTTTGAAACATACTCGTTATTTAGATAGGATTTCGACTATCATATGTAGTTTACATTATTCTATAATTAGACACATACAATTCTAGAGAGAGAGACACATAGAACGTCAAGGTAAAATAGCAAAAAAGCTGGGATTTGAGAGATTTTGGACAAGATTCTTTGTGCAAGATCTAACTTAATATCCTTCATCAAGATTTCAAAACCTAGTGATAAACTCATTTGTTCTTCTTCCTTTTATTATTATATTTTTATTTCATTAGTATTAGTAGCTAAATTATTAGTTGGGACAAGAACATAATCAATTTTCAAAATTTTAGTAATTTAGTTATTATGTATTGATTTTGTTTATGATTTTTAATATTTTGAATTACTTGATCACTAATTCAACGATTTGAAGTTTCATATGTAAGACACACAATAAAATTCGATAATTTTGGATAAAAGTGTGAATATATGTTTTTATAGTTATCATGGTGGTTGTTATGTGGATTATTAGAAATTGAATGCGTTTAGTTAAATCATATTTGGATTCAAATAGAGATATGGTGAATTGACTTAATTGAATATGATTAGTTTGAACTAGAAAGATGTAAATTGATTAATTATTAAGAATTCGATCGAATATTACAATAAGTAATGAATCTTGGTTTGCCAATTAAAGGTGATCATTTGAAGAAATTTAAAGTCCTAACATCCATATTCATACAATAAAACCCTAAATTGGTTTGATTGTGTAAATTAAGATAAAATTAGTATAATTAGATAATTTAGATAAATAACCACAAATTATTCTCTATTTTTCATCAATTATGAGTTAGAAATAGTAAATTTGGTATTAAATAATAGTGTATGAGGGAATGATAATTCGAACTTTTTTTTGGGGAATGATAATCCGAATTCATAAGTTCATTACAATATTTGTTACAATATCGTATACTTGTGATACAAAATATTCACAATAGAGGTTTTCATAGATGACTTCTCAGTATTTAGATTTTTATTTGGTACTTGTTTCAAAAATCTCTCTGTTGTTTTATGAAGGTGTGAAGACACTACTCCTATACTTGAGAAGGACGTTCCTTTCCATAGTTCATCTACTATGTAGTACAAAAAGTTAAACAATTATATAGCATTAGGCTTTGATGGTTCGTACATGGTTGGTCATTCTCATGGTCATAATCGTGGTCGTGGTCACTATTGAACATTATTACCACTTTGCTATTTTTCAATAAAGCCATAAATTTTCAGATGATGGAGTTAAATGCAAAAATTAATGAGACATCACTAAAACCCGTTTCTTTAAATACGGCTTTGAATCCAAAAAATTCTTTTAAGCCAATTAACATGGATAATATTTGCAAGATTGTGGAGAAGTTTTATCCTCAACATTTTGCACAACGATATATTTATTGTTTGAAAGTTGAGTTACAACATTATGAGAATGATGTGGTTTTTGTACCTTGATTTCAAATACCTATACTTTTTGATTTATGTCGAGAACTAGTTGCAACTAGAAAGTCTGATGTGAACTCGCATAGCGAAGAACTACGAAACCTACAAATGGATCAAAATTGAACGCAAGAAAGCCAAAGAACCAAAGTTCTGAATTTGATTCGAAAATAACGAATCAAAATAACCAACAAAATATGAACGAATGTTGACCCTTTTGATTGACTATTTGAGAATCTCACCCGATTGATTTAAACGTCACAAGAAGAATTTTGGGAAGTTCGTGATTTGTCCAATGAAGACAAGAAGTCGAAAGCAAATTGCCTCTCAATAATCTCAATAATAATGTTGTGTAAAAATACAATGAAAAATAAAAATCCTATTTATACTAACCCAAATATCGTGCATAATATACCTAAGATTGCAAAGTTATGGTAAGAATATAATTCTATTGCAATTGTAAAGTTTCCAAAAAAGAACTGAAAATTCGTTGCTAGATTTAAATGTGCAGCTGCAAAGTTGTTCTGCATGTGCTCATATAGTTCAATGAAAATGGCCCTTGTTGGTTTCGATTGATAGGCATGCGACCGCATGCTTGGTTCTACTATGCTGTCGCATAGTAGTAATTTTGACCTCCATCTTCATCCACTTGAATCAAGTTGCTCCAACCCGTTTCGATCATCGACCCCAACACAAAACTTGCTCCTTTCTTTGCCAAGATCACCGTATCTTCAACCGTAGTTTGAACAAGCAATCCCATCTCTTTTACCCACTTTGCCCTTTTATGTATCATCGGACCTCCTTTGATAATCAACGGGTCCTTCCCGGGGCTTGATTTTTACGCGCTCGGCTCCGCTCTCACATCCTCCCCTCCCTCTTCAAAAAAATCCGTCATTGAATCTGTATCTACATCAAAGAGAGAGAGACGAAACATTATACTCACCAAGAAGATCTAGCTTGTATGCATTGTCATAGACTTTCTCGAGAACTTGAAGCGGTTCATCTCCTCGTGGCAGCAACTTGGATTTTCTTTGCTCTGGAAAATGCTCCTTTTTCTCAAATGTACCCAAACCCAATCACCGGGTTCAAATGAAACGATCTTCCAAATCTTGTTAGCTTTTGACGCATAATTCTTGTTTTTGTTTTTAATTTGCAATCTAACCTTTTCATGGAGTGACTTAACCATCACGACCTTTCTTTTCGCATCTAAGCTACCATGTTCATTCACAAGTAAAGGAATTAAATCCAATGGTGTTAGTGGATTAAAACCATAAATAATTTCAATGGTGAACATGAAGTAGTAGAATATACAACCCTATTGTATGCAAACTCAATGAAAGGTAAGCACTTTTCCAAACTTTTCAAATTCTTATTAACAATAGTGCGCAACAACTAGATCATAGTCTTATTGACTACTTCGATTTGACTATCGGTTTGTGGGTTACATGTAGTAGCAAACAACAATTTTGTGCATAACTTACCCCACAAAGCCCACCAAAAGTGAATAAAAAATTTAACATCTCTATTCAACACTATACTCTTAGGAACCCATGTCAACGCACTATTTCCTTAAAGAACAAATCAGTTACATTAGTGGGATCATCGATTTTATTACATGGAATGAAATGCATCATCTTAGAAAACCTATCGAACTCTACAAATATGGAATCCTGACCCCTTTTAGTCCTAGGTAAACCTAAAACAAAATCTATGGAGATATCAACCTAATGCTCACTAGGGACAGAGGTAAAGGAGTATACAACCCACGAGGTAGAACATTAGACTTAACTTGTTTACAAGTTATGCATCGATAACAAGTTCGTTCTACATCAATCCTTATTTTAGACCAATAAAAATGTTCCCTTAACATCTCTGAAGTCTTTGCAACCTCAAAATGACCTATTAGTCCCCCACTGTGTGCTTCTTTAACCAACAATTCACGCATAGAACAATTAGGAACACATAGTTTACTTTCCCGAAAAAAATAACCCTCATGCTTAAAGCATTTGTTGACCGCACCCTTATTATATGATTCATATATGTTGGAAAAATCTAATTATTCACATAAATGTCCTTAATGTACTAAAACCAAGCAACTTCTCACTTAAAGAAGTAAGAAGTGCATACCGTCGGGACAATGCATCCGCTACCACATTTTTCTTACCTTATTTGTATCGGATGACATAGGGAAATGTTTCAATAAATTTCATCAATCTAGCATGCATTTTGCTCAGGTTACCCTGACTCTTCAAGTGCTTCAACGACTCATGATCAGTGTGAATTACGAACTCCTTCGACCATAGGTAATGCTGCCATGTTTCCAAAACCCGAACAAGTGAATAAAGCTCATTTTCATATGTAGGATTGTTGAGCACTGTTCCACTTAGCTTTTTATTGAATTAAGTCATCGGCCTCCTATCCTGCATTAAAACTGCTCCAATACCTATACCTGCTGTATTACACTCAATCTCGAAATTTTTGTCAAAATTAGGAAACGTTAAAACCAGTGCTTCACATAACCTATCCTTAATAGTATTTAATGTGTGCTCTTGTTCATCGCCCCATTTAAAACCTAACTCTTTTTAACAACTTCAGTGAGTGGCGTGGCAAGTGTGCTAAAATCCCTTATAAATCGCCTATAAGAACTAATCAAATCATGAAAACCTTTTACCTCAGTTATACTTTTAGGTGTCGGCCATTCATTAATAGCTTTTATTTTCTCTTCATCTACCTATATTCACTTAGCACTAACTACACATCTAAGAAACACAACTTCTTCCATGCAAAATGTGCACTTTTTAACCTTAACAAAAAATTGTTCTTTTCGTAAAACTATTTACACACTCCATAAATGTTCAATATGTTCATTAACGTCCTTACTATGGATTAAAATATCATCAAAGTAAACNAAGAACTAGTCAAATCATGAAAACCTCTTACCTCAGTTATACTTTTAGGTGTCGGCCATTCATTAATAGCTTTTATTTTCTCTTCATCTACCTATATTCACTTGGCACTAACTACACATCTAAGAAACACAACTTCTTCCATGCAAAATGTGCACTTTTTAACCTTAACAAAAAATTGTTCTTTTCGTAAAACTATTTACACACTCCATAAATGTTCAATATGTTCATTAACGTCCTTACTATGGATTAAAATATCATCAAAGTAAACCACAACAAACTTACCTATAAATGCACACAAAACATGGTTCATTAAACGCATAAAAGTGCTTGATGTGTTAGTGACTCCAAACGGTATGACCAACCATTTATATAAGTTATATTTAGTTTTAAATGTGGTTTTCCATTCATCACATTCCCTCATTCGAATTTGATGGTAACCACTTTTAAGATCAATTTTGCTAAATATGCATGCACCAAATAATTCATCCAACATATCATCTAACACAGGAATATGATGACGATACTTTACTGTTATGTTATTTATGGCCTTGAAATCTACTCACATTCTCTGAAGTCCCATCCTTCTTTGGCATAAGTAGGACTGACACGGCACATGGACTTATACTTTCGCTCACATACCCCTTGCTCATCAACTCTTCCATTTACCTTTGAAGTTCCTTTGTCTCCTCGAGATTACATCGATAAGTTGGTCAGTTTGGAAAGACTGTGCTGGGTACGAAGTCAATTTGGTGTTCAATGCCCAAATAGGTGGCAACCATCTAGGCACGTCCTCCAGAAATACATCTCCAAATTCTTGTAATAAAGAAATAGCCAAGATAGGGAGGGGTGAATTAGATTCCTCATAATTGAGGAGTGATTCCTTTTCAACAAAAATCATTTGTTGTCTTTCTACTATCGCTCTTTTCAACTCACTCCCTTTTGTGAAGAAATTGGCCCTGACTTTTCTTTCATCTTGGAAGACCCCTCTTTTCCTCTCTCATATGGCTCTTCTCTCTTTTTCTCTCATTTAGCCACCTTACTATTTTCTCTCTTACTTGTCAACTCATTGTTTTCTTTCTTACTCTCTTGCTTATTGTTTTCTCTCTTTTCCTCTAACTCTTTCCATCTCTTTTCTTCCTCAATTTTCAGTTTGATTTGGTCCTCATACACTTGTGCTGGTATTAATGGTGCAAGTGTAATAGATTTTCCTCTATTGACAAAGTTGTACCTATTTTTATACCCATCATATATCATCTTCATATCGTATTGCCATGGTCTCCCCAGCGAGATATGACCTGCATGCATAGGTACTACGTCACACAATACTTCATCATGATAACTACCAATTGAAAAATTTATTAACACACTTATATTCACCTCAACTTCCCCACATTCAGTCAACCATTGTAACCTATAGGGCCTATGGTGTTTAAGCATGGTTAATCCCAATTTTTCCACCAGATTAATACTAGCTACATTTGTACAACTCCCATCGTCAATGATCATGCTACATACTTTATAATTGACGTGAAACCGTGTATGAAAATATTTTCTCTTTGCCACTCCTAGTCATCCGCCTTGATTTGAGTGTTAAGAGCTCGCCTCGTGACCAATAGGTCACTATATCAAATCCCAATATGCTTCCATCACTAGCCTCATCCAATTCTTGCATGCCTTTACAATCACTCGCATATTCACTTACCACCTCTCCATTATCCCGCAAAATCATTGTCTTCTTGTTTGGACATTGAGAAGCAACGTGTTCCAATCCCAAGCACCTAAATCACTTGATATCTCGATTCTTAGATGGTTAAGAATCCACCTCAGGTATAACTTTACTAGAAACTTCCTCCTTTCCCTTTGGTAGCTCAGTCCTACCTTTTGAAACAGCCCCATCACCCTTTCCAAGAAAAATTAAAACCCGAAGAAGTTGATGTATATCCAGCTACACTCTTTTTCTTCAATTGCCTCTCCATCTTCATAACCATGTTTAGCATATCTTCTAATTCCACATAGTGTTGTAGCTCCACTACATTAGCTATGTCCCGATTCATCCCGTTCAAAAACTTGGCCATAGTGGTCTCCTGATCCTCCTCCACATCTGCCATTATCACCAACAACTCCATCTCCTTGTAATAGTCCTCCACACTATTCGATCATTGATAAAGGCTTTGTAGTTTCTTATGAAGCTTTCGTTAGTAGTGATTAGATACAAACCTCTTCCGTATTATCGATTTTAAGTCCTCCTATATATTGATCGGTCGTTCCCTATTTCTCTTCCTCATTGTCACCACTTGATCACACCAAGTAATTGCATAATCTATGGATTCAAGGACCGCTATCTTCACCTGTTTCTCCTCCAAGTAGTTGTGGCAGTCAAATATCAATTCAACATTATTCTCCCACTCCAAGTCTCCGGATCACTCCTTCATTCGAATGGTGGAATGTACATTTTAATGTTGTCCATATTCCCATCTACCTCGTCTACAACCAAGTTTCTACCCCTTTGTTCAAGCCTAGCTCTTCTATTCCTCATCCTACCTCGACTACTGTCTCCTCATCCACTCACTCCGATAATCATATTCTTCACGCCCCTCCATCCTAAGCTCCCACCTACCCTATCTCCGTATATTTGGAACTCCCATACGCAAGTTGGAAAGTTCTGTGTCTTGTCTATCCAATACATCCCACACATCTTCAAATAACCGTTCAAACCTACGTATCATTTCATCCGACATATTAGTTTGATTGTTCTCTCGGCTTGGTATCGATATGTCCTTGTCAGACATCCTAAATCTAGGATTTATTTATACATCACAAATGTGCACTCATGTATCACTCAATTTGACTTTTTCCCTCTATTGATCTCACTACTCTGTTTGACTTTTTTAATTTGACTAAATTTATTTTTTCAGTATTGACACTATCTGTTTCAACAGTAATCGTGGAGCACTCGTTTCCAACAATGGGACATATAAAGACGGACATTTTAACTTAATATTTAAACATTTTACAAGTATCACTTACCTTGAAAAATTAAGTAAAAACGCCCTTCAAAAGCCTACATTTTCAAAACAATCAAGAAAGAAAAGGTCGGGAAAATACTGTCAAATTGGATGTCCGATTAGTTCAACGGTAGAGTTTTTAACCGTT
>CAIGRL010013258.1:2412-14734 GCA_903798325.1 Fraxinus xanthoxyloides | reverse complement strand
ATTTCGAAGATCGTTGAAGATTGAATAAGATTTCGAAAATCGTCAAAGATTACGACTATTATAGATAGATTGTTTTTACCATTAATTAATATTGTAATTGATTGCTACCATATTTAGTTGTTATTTTGGTTTCTATTTAATAAGAGAATCCCTCACATAGAGGGGCATCGAGTCTTTTATTGAGTATATTTAACACCAAGGTACTCAGGAACAGTGCCACAGGGCTGAAAACGTGTCAAAGCCGCTCTCAGATAACAGGAAAACTTGTTTCAGTGATACTAAAGGCCAAATAATTGTTGCAGTGGATGACTTTTGTAGAGCACATACAAATAAATTCAACTAACAAAGTCTTATCCTTTACCCATAAAAGGTCGTCCATGTAGATCAATTTCTCTACTCTATTCTATCAAGGGCCATCTCCAAAAACAAACCACAATATTTTCAAATCATTTCAAACTTAGCATTAGTACTAGTCCCATATCTATTAAATGTGCTTCAAGTAGCCTCTTTCAATGTAAATAAACTATCACAATCAGTCCTAACGTAATTTATCTTCAACAGTGACACCTTAGCTAACTCGTGAATATGATAATTTATTACCCCATTACCACACATCCATCTTAGCATCCTCATCTATACCACAACCAATTTGTTCTTGACAAGCCAACATTCAATCTCTTACCAGTGATTTAGCTTTAGTAGTACTAGTTGCATCGCTATGCTTACCCAGCATTTCTAGCATCCTTCTTTGGATGCAATTAAACCGTCACATTCAGTCCAAAATGCAAATTATCTTCAACAGTGGCACCTTAGCCAACTTGTGAATATGATAATTTATTAATTATTACTTCATCAAGACTCGTCTTATTTTACCACGTCAATATTAGCATTCTCATCTCTGCCACAACTAATTAGTGAAGATGTTTCTCGATAAAACCAACATTCAATTGCAGTTCTTACAGCAATGCTGTACAATTCATCCATAACAGGCCCCGGAGCCACTCCTGCACTTAATACTACCAAGCTTAATTCTTTGGGTAACCTTGTCCCCACTTAGCCGTCATAGGTACTAGCGTACTGCGAAGGCTCACATTTAGGTACACCATGCTATCAATCTCTAGTACCTCGTCGCAAGTATGACTAAAATTACACCATACTCAAGTCTTATAACTTATAAATGAGATATAAGCTTAAGAGAACCATGCAATGCGAGTATTAAAAATTTATAATCGAGCCAAATGTTAGCAAAGACAGAAGACAACAGTCTCTAAAATCACCGAATTGGAGCATGGACAACGATTTGAAAAACAAGATATTGTTATTACTTTCATCATCTCTTCTGTATCATCAGTATACAACATTTGAATAAGCCGTGCAACAGAATTCTGCTCCTCTTCGAAATCATCCTCATCAAGCTGAAAATAAAAGAAAAGTGGATAAATAAAGAATAAAAGAATATAACGACAGATCATCAGGAGTGAAATTATCTCAAGAACCTAAATAAAAGAAAGATAATATAACTAAAGATGGAAACATTTATCGATCAAAGCCAAATATAATTAACTTAATAGAGCATCTTCAAGTCACCTCATCTTGAAGATTTTCATTTATGTCCTTAATGAGCCCCTTAATCAATTCAAAGAGTGCCTCTACCTATAAAGACCAACAATCCGTGTCATAACAAAGTAAAACTTCAAACAACTAAATGTAAGCATGTAGAAGTGTATACCTTCTCGGCAGTTGAAATGCAGGTCCTATTTTTCATTATACTTCGAATAATAACATTAGACATCTCTTTATTTGTTCCATTATCTAGGTATTCCATGACCTGGGGATAGTTCGAGAGCTTCAATGCAGTATCTATATCTTTATATTTCTCAAGTGGAGCACTTAGAAGTGCAACAATCTGTTTTGTTGCTTTACTATCATCAAGCTTTCCTTTTCCAGAAAGTTTCTTAACACATGCTCCCTGCAAGGGTAACGAAGAGAATCAGTTGGTGGCAACTATATACAAACATATACTTTTCATATATTAACTATGCAATTGTGGGGTTTTATAATTTTGTGCCCCAAGTTTAACTTTTTGGTCAAATTTCTTAGCACACAAGGTTTAACTTAGTAATTTTGGCTCTAAAACTTTTCACCCTTTTTATCAATTACTCTCTTGCACAAACACACATATTCACAGCAAAACTATATGAACTCCTGAATTATGGATTCACAGCAAAATCCACTATATGTTTTAATTTGGTTGCACTGAGGTTGGTTTTTTCCATACCAATCTAAAGTACTCTTTTATGTTTTTTATCCTACAAATCTTTCTCTGGAAGTTGTGATTTTATTCCTTTTTAATTGGATTTTTTGTGGAATGATTGTACATAATTATACTTCTGGTGATTTGGTTTGAGGAAATTGGAGAAAAAGTTCGTGTTTATTCAGGTAAAACTACAAAGTCACAAAAGGCCATTTTGATTTCAGAAAATTCTGGAAAGGGCAAAAGATCGAATTCTGGATAGTGGGGTTTGCTTGTTTTGGTTTATTTTTTTGCAAAGAATTTTACATTGATTTAGCAAAAATATTTTCCGTAAAGCAAGCATTTTATGATTTCTCCAAGGGATAAATTGCAGATAGAGAATGTCAAATTCCGTAATAGCATGTTAGATGTATTGTACTCGACAGTATTGGTCATGATTAGAGTTTTTCCACTGAATTTGCCATCAATTGATGGGAAAAGTTGGGTCTATATTGTCATTATAGTTAGCTGTCTGATAATTTTTTCCATAACTTGAAATTATAATTTATATTGATAACACTTCATTTGCCCCCATAATTCAAAGATACTGGCTCTGCCACTGGGGAAAACTAATTACTGGATCTGCATTATTGTTTAGGCTCCTTTTGGTTTAAGGAGGAGCGAAAAATATAAATACTTTACGAGGAGAATAAAGGGAAATGTGTGAACTCCTACAAAAATTACTCCTCGTACAACTTATTAAGCATTCTATTCCATCCCCTCATCCAATTGAAGAAGTTGAGAATTTTCCCTTCCCCTCCCCTCCCCTTCCCTCCCCAAGCTGAACGAGCATTATGATAATCTCATCATATATACCACATCTATATGAAAATATAACATACCAGTATTTGGTCGACATAATCAAGCCGATCAGGATGTACATGAAGAGTAAATGTCAAAAGAGATGCATATAGAGTTACTGCACCATAAATTGGCATGTCATCTTGTGCTTCTATAACCTGCATTCAGTAATAAACGTCAACAAGAGAGAAGGAAAAGAAAACTAAAATATTAAGCCCCAAGTGGAAATCATCGAATGGTGGATATTTATCTGATTGATGTCATTTCGCCAATGTAAAAGAGAAAATAAATGGAGCCAAGATATGCAACATCTATGAACTAAACTAGCATGCTTGCATTATGAGGGCACATCTATATTAAGCAAATGCAAACATAAAACTGCAATCTGAAAGATCAGATCAAGCCAAAAGACTGCTCTTAACATTGACAAATGACTTAATTTCACATAATTGGCTTCCCATAGTGCATCTATCCTTGCCAGTGGCAAGCATTGAATCTTACACAAAAATAAAAAGATAAAGGGTTAGTACCAGAAGAGAGAAAATTCTCATTTGATCATCCACCTTAATGCTCCTTAATTGGAGCATTGGTTTCTGACCTTATACATGAAATGAAAATGCTCAAGTATATTAACAAAATCGAACACCTTAAATCATCGTCATCAGGTCTTACAATATGTAGATCTCAGAAGGAGAACCAGGTTACCTTGCCTATGGCATTGTTTAGCTTTGCAAAAGCTTCTACTTGAAAAAATATGGGTAAGACCTGCATTAACAATTTATCAGTAACAATAGTTTAACATCAAAATTTCTGAAACTTTGACAAGCTACTTACCTCTGCAGAAGAAGCAGCATAATTTGAAAGCCTCTCCATTAGTCGAGCAAGAACCATTTTTATGTCAACAGATGCCTGACAGAGACAAAGCACGTACAAAAGAAAATTAAAAAACATTTAAATGAAAACCACTATAGCATTAGATGGATGCTACAGATCTACAACTTTTAGGAAATGTAGTGCTCATCGAATGCAATAGCATGGATCAACCTGAAGCTGAGGGCAAGCACCCAATAATGTTTCAAGAGTCTGCAAGTGGTATTCATCAGGGAAGACTTGAATTACACAATCCATCAAATAATATTGGGCAATCTCATCTTTACAATTGACAACCTGAAGCCACCGTAGAGGTCCATATTTTACAATATTACACCAATGGTGAAAAATAATCTAAACAAAGAAGGCAAAATACCTGCTCCAACACTCTTGGAAGAACAGTTTCTCTATACATATCAAGGTCAACACCCTCAATCTGACTGAGAACGTGAAGGTTCTTTCCAACCTAACCAAAAGCCAATGAACAAAAAAAATAATTTGCGTAAGTGTGCACAGTGCTGCTTTTTAAAAATATAAACCAATTCAAACTCCTGAGTTTACAAGATCACGAAGCTCGCTCCTTTCTTTTTCCCGCTTCTCCTTATCCCGAGCAGGTCCCTGCAGTTCAGAAAGTCCAATTGCAAGCCTCAGCTCATGATCAGCGTGATGTATGAATTTTCCCAACAAAAAAAAATGGCATGAAAACGAATAGTGCACTCATGATTAAGAACATGTTTGGGGTGGCTTATTCTTAAAAATAAGCACCAAATGTGTGATTTGTTTTCAACTGGGCCCACCTCATTCAAAATAAGCCACATATGTGGTGCTTATTTCTCAGAATAAGCCACCCAAACATGCCCATGGCATCTAAGAACTGTAGTCCCGTCCATGGTTCATATATAAGTAGATAGTGAAGTCCACAGTTTCTCAACTCACCTGATGTTGCATTCGAACCCAAAGTTTGTTCATCTCTGTAAAATTTTGGAGAACAAATTCAACAGCATCCATAGCAGTATCAGCATCCCTGTAGGAGTTTAAGGAACAAAACAGCAAATGAGGTCTAAAAACAGTTCCAAAGGAATTATTACATCACATGTTAACATACATTTGATATTAACGAGTACTAACTAGTGATAATTGAAAACATGCATAAACACGCAGCGAGTGGGGAGAGTATTTAATGCATACAACAAAAGTTCAATGCATCTACATATTTAAGGAATATCAGGAGCAAAAAAAATTCACTTTGGAATATAAAGCTAAGAAGATGGTGTAGTTTATTAAGATAAAAGGCATAATTTGATTATCTTAGATTAATTAAATAATTAACTTCAGAAAATGCCTGACTAACAGAGATTTGGATAGAATCCTTATATGCAACAACAGAACTTTATATTGCCACGTGCTTATATTAAATTGTACTGAACTACTAAATAACAGGATCATCATAGACCTGAGTTATAGAGGTTCCATGAATAAAAGTCCTGGGAAATCAATTTCTGTTACGTTGGAAAGTCTGATGATTGTACATCTTTAAGGTGCCTAATTTGAGTAGTTTTGGAAGGAAAGCACCCATAGCCAAAGACTCGAAGCTGATGTGTCAAAAATGATGTGAAACTAAATGCATCATGCAAAGTAAAGATTCAAGATGGAACAGCCAGATAGTTTTTTTAAACAAAGCTGTAATACCTTGTAGGTTCTTATCCTAAATGTATGAAGAAGCCCATAATGACCATTCATATTCTTACCCTTCATACTCTGAACCAATATCAGGCAATTTATCCCTACTGACTTGAGAAAGATAACTCCGCAAAAAGAGCCCACGAACGGGATGCTGTATGCCACGACACATTTCTATAAGATCCTTGAGAACATCCTTCGCAGGAGCTTCTTTTGATCTTATGTATACAGAGCCCACTGTGCAAAGCAAATACCTTAGAGACAAAAACATGTCAATAAGAACAATGACCAATTAATCCAGTGCTTAAAGTTGTAAAACAACCATCTAACCCACAAAACTCATGAATATATTTCCTAAAGGATATGATATGATCCTTTTTTCCATTGGGAATTTCACATAAATAAACTACATAAATGAGAACTATAGTAAAAACAAATAGCATTCTATTACTCTTCCTTCTACAGGATATTTAATTCTATGAATAAGCAACTGCCATGAATTTACAAGCATATTCCAACATCGAAATCACAGTACAAAAGTAAACTGTAGAAATCTGTATTGCTGAAAACAAGTTCCTACTTACAATCTAGGCAAAATGTTGCCAGCATGTTGGACGAGCTCATACAGCTCAACAATGGAGCAACCACGATTGGCCTCCTCCTTGAAGAATATTTCCAGTTTCCTCAATTCGTCAAATGCCCTCATATCTACACCCAAATTTTGATTGGGAATTAAAAAAAAAAAATTAACAATTGATACACAATTAATCAAAAAACAGTATAATTATCAGATGAAACCGAAATTCTAATTCGATTGCATACAAAGCTCGTAGTATTTGTGAGGGGAAAGCCTCGAAGTGCGGAGTTCGGACAACATCTGAGCTGAGTACTTGAGTGCATCCTTCAAATTATTCGAATCCTGAAATTCAAAACCAACTCCAAAAATTCAAAACTAGGGTTTCCTTCCCCAAGCAATACACAGTACACATATATGAAGATACGGTATATGCATATATATGGCCTGTATTTGAGGTTAGTTGACATGTACAAGTGCTCGATGCATGAAAAAGGCGTTCTGTTGAAGACCGGCGATCCCAGCTGAAAGCCATTTCTCTTCGTCTTCTGCTACGCCGGCGATCATCTTCTCTCAATTTATATTATTTTTCTTTTATTGCAGTGGTGGAATTTGTTTCTAATTTGGGTTTAGTTTACGACTTATACAGAAACTGCCGGTCAGTCTCTGCACGATATTTGGATTCTGCCTACGGTGCCGTTTCAGTAATTACAAATTATAGATTAATATTTGAACCCAATCTTCATAAAGTAGCATATACTATTTCAATAAACAAAAAAAATACTATAAACAACATATTCATCCCCAAATCTTTTTATTTTATTTTAGTTTTATGTTTCTCAATCTAAATAATATTTACAAAATAAAAAATACTAAAAATCAAATAATACTTAATAAAATGGGGAAATTATCCATCTCGCCTCCCGAAAAGTCCCGACCAATGAAGGAAGGGGATGGGGATCATCATCGAGCCCATCCTACCCTGTTGCCATTCCAAATTATATTAAAGATTCTAATTTTTTGCTAACTATTTCACTTATATTTTAAACATTATTGGCACATAGTCCAATAGATTTCTCTTTAGAAATGTTTGACAAGACTTCGATTAGAATGTCAAGTTTATGGAGAAGTTAAGTATTAATGCTATGTTAGCAAGGCATCTACATATTCCGATTGAAATGTTCGGTTAATCACAAAACCTTAACCTTTCTTGAAGCATTTTCATCTTTTCCAAGTTAGAGTTCAATCATCTTTTCAAACCTTGAATTTGAAACTAACCTCATTGATATCAATTATGAATTAAGCCTCTGTTTGAGACACGTTAAAATTTTTATCTCATTCTTCTACTCATTTTCAATCACACGTTTTACAATAAAATAATATTTTTTATCGTATCAATGGCATTTTCTTTTTTTTCAATCACTCATTCTCCATCAATCTACTATTCCAAAATACATTCTTCCAAAATAGTGTGGCTCAAACACACCCTAAAAGATACCAAACTCATATGATCAATGGTTTGATAGAATAAAAGATAGACCACCAAGTAGGACTGTCAATGAATTGAATTTTTATCTGAATTCGTTGAAATTAATATGAAATGGATTCGGGGTCTTAGTCCGATAACGCAATTAAGATTTGAATTCGATAATTCGTTAATTAAATAAATCAAATATGGATATAAGTCAATTCGATTCGATTTGTTATAAATAATTGAGTCGATAAAATATTTTTATGGCATATTGTTTTTGACTAAAATAAATAAACTTAGAATAAAAAAGTCATCAAATTCAAAACATAAAAAATTTGAAAAATTTATAATTATTAAACCCGTTTAACAATTGGGAAAATTGGGAAAAAATAAAAAAAAATAAAAAGTTAATTCCAACATTATTTTTTTTCCTAATTTCTTTAATTTCAGATCGAATTATCGGATTGGATATACGAACATAACAAAACAGATATGGATTTAACAATCAAATATATGTTGAATTATCGGATCAAATCGGTGAATTATTCTTATTGAATCGGATTGAATATAGGAAGATTCGATCCTGATCAATTTATAGTCCTAACACCAAGACCTCATACTCTGCCCACAGTATTAGAAACTTTGAATGAAAAATGTAATTATACCATTCTATTATATCACCCTTGATAGATACGAGAACAAGGCATCAACTAATTCTTTAGGAATTGGATGACCTGACCTATCCATGTAGACGGTTAATATGACCAAATGATAGATGTCAAAAATTCATATTATAGAGACAACTTATAGCAATTATGGGATTGCTTAGTTGGGAACTTGATGTTAAAATTGATTTCTTGTATGGTAAACCTGATGAGATGATTTTTATGAATCAATCACAAGGTTTAAAATAGTATTCCAGGTAGTAGTGTAAAAGTTTTGATACATTTGTCCTAATTATTGGTTTTCAAATAAGTCGATTTAATCTTTACTTGTACTTTCAACATACTGGTGCTAATAATGACTATATATTCTTATTATTGTATATAGATATACGCTCTTGATTTGCTATTGCATGAAGTTGGAGGATTTTGCAAATACAGACTATGCTGCAATAGAAATTTATTTCTTCTTATCCGTTTACTTTGTGTAATTTTTGTATTAGCTATATCTATTACCAAATATGGATAATGTGCTACAATTGAAGCAATTAAAGCATCTTTACGGCTTAGATGTTTGCTTAAAAAACTACGTATGATGACGGTATGGTTGCGTATTTCAATAGTCAATTCGTAATACATTTGTGTAAAACCATATTTTCAATAATACGATTCATAGTCAATGTCATCTTATATGACAACTTGTTATTTGAGGATTAACTTATTATTCAATGTAATAAAATCAAGCAAAATTAATTCTTCAAATAACAAGTTATTACATAAGATGATTATTATAATCACTGACTATAAATAATATTATTCTACTTTTCATGAACATACTAGTGATGGCGTGGTTGCGTATTTCATGAACATATGGATGGTTGGTTACATGTTATTAGAGATTGTCTAAAAGATTTGGTTAGACTTTGCGTAAGTTCTTTCACAATATCATAAAGGCATTGTCACTAATAAAGTTCAAAAGTTGTTTAATGATATCGTGAGCGAACACGAAACAAACTCCCAAGTGTATATAATTGATCTAAGAGATTGTCATTTACTCCAATCGTAACATAATCTCCCAAATCTGACTGATAAATAATGAATTCCCCTCTATTTGGCTTCTAGTTTCTTAAAACTCATTTTGAACCACCAATTTTATAAAATCCACAACTTTTATCAATTTTTCAACTACACATTTCACCAACATTTATCAAAAAAAACCAGTAAAAATCTAACCATTATCCAAATCAAACAAGGGCATATGTTATGGTGTAGAGCAGCGTAAGTCACACATTTGTATCCAAACCTCGGAATCTTAGATGGTGATTTGCTCAAACAAATTAAAACTTCAAACTATAATAACTGGTAGACTACAATTAAGATCAATCCAAGAGGGAAAGACAACAAAAGAACCAAAACTCCCTCATTCTTCAATGCCAGCCAACTCAAGATGAGACTAGCAGATAGGAATAGAGTACTAGGTAGAGCATAGAACTATACAAGAAACAAACCTTTATACATTATTAGCATAAAAAACTAAATTCTTCTAACCCTGTTGCAATCCTTTAGTTCGAAAATTCTAACACTGCCCTTAAAAATAACTACACTGCACCCTGTCGACTCCACAGTTCCAACTACTATCAATCTAAGGAAAGAAGATAGACTTTTTACTATTCACATGATAAAAACCACAAAAGAAATCAAAGCAGTTTGTTTTGAGCAACAGCCTGGCACAGTTCATCCTCGGAAAATAGGACTCTATTAGAAGCCAATGATCTGCAGAGAGGCTTTGGTAAAACTGAAGGCACCAAGCACGTTGAAGGAAAAGAGGAGTCCTGGAAAAGAACAGCTGCAATTTGCCGCATCTCAGTAATCTTCATAACACGGGGAGGGCGGGGACCATGCTTTGGTGCCTTGGGAGTGTGTGGGCTGGAAATCAACCTACACTTTCCATGTCTTTTGCTGCAAGTGAACTTCAGCATATTAGGATATTGGATGTAAGAAGATTACGTTGTGAGAGTTAAAATGCTTACCTCAGGAAAGGCCAATGATCAATGGGGCGCGGAGTCATTAACTTCAGCATCTCTTGCCGAGTGCGATCAGGTGTGGTGTAATTAAAATGTGACTGCCTTGCAATAATAACCTATCACAATCAAATGAGAATTAGATATCCTCATCTCAGTTCACATGGATAACAAAACTGGGGGAAGCAGGGAGTGTACACGTACTGCCTTCCTTAATTTCTGAGAGACATGGAAAACTGCTTTAAGTTGATCGTGGTGAAGGAAGCAAATTATATTCACCTCAATAAAACAACAAAAAAGAGTTAGTTATAATTTATAAATTACTGGAAAGGAAGGTAAAATATAGCAAAACAAACAAAACAATTCTTACAGTGAGTTTCTTCATTGACAAATCACGAAAATCATAGCAATGATTGACAATATTACATGTGATTTTTGAGCAGTCCACTAATATTAAACAACAAAGAAAAAGATCCAACTCAAGACGCGGTGCATTTCTGGAGGAAAAACGTGTAGATATTATGGATTCTTGTTTAAATTAGGAAAAGAAATAATTGCAAGTAGCTATCATGCCATGTTTCTCTTTCCTAATAGTCAATTGAACAAGATGTCAGGACTAGAGCCTCAGCTCATTTACTAATGTATAACTGAGACATAAATTGCACCAAATACTTGTAGACAATTCTGCCCAGGGAATCATAGCACAGTTAAAAATGAAACACTCATTCAAAAATCATTCTCAGTTATCACTTTTGGCCTTCGGACTAGTAATTTGTATGCAACTCTGTAATATAAAGGACTTCACTATAGACATGCCTAATGAAGACATGATTACGTTCACATACATACTGATCATAAAGGAGGACAACCAACAAGAATGATCAGAATGAAAAAGATCAGCTTTTCAAAATGTTAAGTTTAAATTATCAGCCAAGAATACTAATAAATCAAATATTTTACTACAAATTTCTAAAAAAATTTATATGCAGTTGATGAACATAAGTAATAAAGTAACTCAATCAAATTGCAGTGAGTCAGGAAACAGCACACAAGTCTGTATGGACTTCTCTGAAGTGCCATATTAATGTATTTCATACTAGCAAATGAGTATAACTTTGAATTGAATAGGATGAAGATAAGTCATACCAGCAAATCATTTGGGAGAGACTCAAGCCTCGATTCCGACTGATATTCTCCCGCACAAGGAGTCTTTGGGGTGTTATGCAAATTATTCAGCTTGAACATGGGAGTGCTCTTTGGGGTGTTCTGCAAATTATTCTGCCCAGGCTCATCAGTGGCTCCACTCACTGAAGCAAATCCAAACTTCACAGGCGATAAAATAGTTGGACTTGTATCGGCGATTTTATTTTGACAAATCTCTGCATCGTCATTTCCTGCCTGGTCGGCATTCAGCACGGCCACCCTTTTCTTCCCAATATCCGTACAAGATTTAGCAGCCGACGCCTTACTATACCGAAGTTGGCCAAGGGCACCAGGTTTCAGATACTTCTTGTTTCCATTTTTCAACCGCCTTTTCTGTCTTCCATTTTTGGATTCCCTTTCATATAGAGAAACCTTCCCCATACTTTTGATCTATATACTGTCAATTTTCCCTAATCTCAATTGTTTTCATGATAATCGCAGTATTTCAAACCTAAACAGCAATTATCCTGCATTTAATACCCAAAATCTAATTAGTCATCAAAAACCTAGGAATCATTCAAACCACAATAATCCTGAAATGAGACAGATTGATCTAACTAATATACAAAAGCAAAAAAACAGATAGACAACTAAACCTAAAGACGAAAAATCAGAGTTAAATACAACAGAATGAATACAAAAAACATAATAAGTCAGAAAAACAAAATCAAAGCGAACAAACCTGATATCACCGGAGGATCGCTGAATTATAAAAATGAAAAGAAAAAAAAAAAAGAATTTGGAGAG
>CAIGRL010013242.1:0-14836 GCA_903798325.1 Fraxinus xanthoxyloides | reverse complement strand
TGACAAATCTAATTTTTTTAAAGAATTTAAAATCCGTGCAATTTTTATGCACTATAAATTAAATAAAAGTTAAAACCCTCATCCTTTATTTGAAATTGAGATCGTCTACAAACATCGTATACATAGTTAAAATTGTACACGAATAAAATATTTTATATATAATTTTTTTATGAAACAAAGAAATTTAAAAAGTACATTTTTTTTTTGAAACTAATCAATTTATAAACTTAAAATATCATATCCTTAGATCTGCTGCAATTTAAAAAATTATGTTATATGCCTTGTCAAAGGCAATCAAAAGCAAACTGCCTTTGACAAAGTAGCTGCCTGTTTTTCTAATTTTTTTATTTTTTTATTACGACCGCCTGCAACGTTGTAGGCAACTGTTTTCCAATTTTTTTTTTTAGATAGGCTCGATCGCCTGAAAATGCCCCGTGACACGAGCTAACTCGAGCTTTTTCCGTGCTGAGCCACGAGCATTTTGAGACGGCGAGTCATTTTGACATCCTTACTCTTACGTTGTATCTAATTAAACATTTTGGTTTTGAACGATTTGGTTGATTGCTTTTGATTACATAAAACTTTTTATTTTTTCTTTCACGCTTGCACTGCTACTATTAGCAAAAATTGTTGGGAATAATAATTTTGAATAAGAGGATGGGAAAAGGAACAAAAGAGTAGAATCAAGAACTTTAAGAAAAATTCAAAGGCTTAAACACGTAATCACTTTCCTCAAACGATAATTTTCCCTTTCGAATTGAATTTGATGTTTAAAGGTACTCTTAACAAATAGTTTGCAATATTTATTGAGTCTTGGAAAAAAATAAACATTTAAAAAATAGTGAAATTCCTTCAAAATTTAAGAACACAAAAACAGAATTTTAAATATGAAGGAAAATAATCTTTCTTGTGGAATGGAATGTGATCTCAAGTGGTTTGTATATATTTTGTATTATTCATTAATCACCTATTTATAGATCCCAACCAATATTACACAAAATGATATCAAAATATGATGAAAAGAGGCAATTTTTCAACCAAAAGGACACCAGGTTTCAAGTTGAAGAACCAGCCACGACTTGTTTTTAACTCTATGCGACCTCTTAGGCCAAAGTTTTGGCCCTCAATTTCACTTTTTATTCCATATACTTTTTATTGATTTTGAACAACAATTTCAACAAAAATGACTTGGCAATGTACATCAGTCCCCTAACCAAGCGTGTCGTAAACATGTTTCTTTCCTTTTTTCCCCCTTTCTAAGAAGAAAAGTCACAAAGATAAAGTCACAACTAATGACTTTTCTGTTAACAAAAACTATTTTAATCATTCTAATATTGCATGTACATGGATTGCAATTTGTACATGCTTTTATTGTTAATTTCTTTGTGGACATTTGCTTTTAGCTTTTCCATTAAAAAATTATTGTATTACGATGTCTTCGTTAAGACCGTTGCAAGACCGCAAAGTTGCTAGACATTGACCATTTATGGAGTATTTAAAGATGATGACGATTTATCACTTGATTTTGGTAACATTAATGTCAAAATTATTTTTCAATTTTAAATGACGACTTGATCAATTGATAACATCGTTTGATCAAATCGTGTGTGATGAGTTCAAAAATTATACGCAATAAAACTATTTAGAGTCTAAACAACTAAATTATTTGAGTATAATTTTACGCGTATATTGAAGTACGTCCACATATGTATATTAAATTATTAAATCTAAAGCGACAAATTTTTACTGCACATGAGTAAAAAAACGCTTATTTTGCTATCATAAAAAATGATAAAGAATAAGAACTACAAAAATCAAAATTTATGTTACTTTCTATCAGTAAATATAAGGCGAATGAGTAATTATTTTCTAAAACTCCTCGAATCAGACCAAACAATCAAATCATTGCGATTTTAATTAATTTCGAGTTTTAGAATAGAGAAACTTTGACGGTTCTCATCTGTTCTTGGTTCCAGATCAAAATTTTAGTTCGATCCGAATTTCTTAACAACTCAAATATAATTATAGTTAGACCATGTCAAGATTATATTTGCACAAACCATTTGAGAGTTGCATTTATTTGCTTAGATTGGACTATGTCAATCTTCTAAAGCTATACATCTCCTTTTGAGCAGAAACATTCAAATTTGTCAAGAATACAAATTTATTGTAATAAGATAATTCTTCGGATTATAAGAATTGATAATTTAATTTTTTTTTTCTATTTTTTTCAGATATATTAAAAGATTCAAAATTATGAGCTTCTTCATGACTGATTAGGAAAAAACAACAACAAAATAAAAAATATGGAACTTTTTTTATTCTTTGTTTTCAAAACTATGCTTAAAGTGTGGTGACCACTCGAATGACTTTAAACGGACGAAGACAAAATGATTTTATTTGTCTAATCTATAATCTATAAATTCTTTTATTAATACAAAGACAAAGAAGAAAGACCGAGAAAAAAACTATGAAACTTTGACAAGATATAAATTGTTTACTAAGCCCTGTTTGAGCCGTATTATTATTTTTATTCTCATTTTTCTACTCATTTTTAATCATATATTTTTCAATAAAATAATATTTTTTATCACATCAATAACGTTTCCTTCTTTTTCAACTATATATTTCCAATCACATAAAAAAAATGTATTTTTGACTATGAAATATACCAAACATGGACTAAAAACTTTTTTGCATCTCGATTTATAAAGTAGCTTCCCAAAAAATTGCCCTTTATTCTGACCATATTACCTAAAATTTTCTCTCTTTTGTGTGTGTGCCTAGAAGTAAGAAGTCTGCAATGTGTAACCTTCTCTCTCCAGAAAATGTATTTTATGTCGACTTCTGTTTTTCTAGAAGTTTAAGATGCCTTCAAATTCAAGGCAAAGTAGAATGTTCGTGAAAATTCAAGGCGAAGTACAATGTTCGTGAAATTTGTCAAAAAGATTTGTGATTTCACTAATATGATGTTTGGTTGTAACGAATTTCATGAAACATGTCATATTCGAGAAAAACGAATTTCACTTTGACCGTATAATTGTAACGTTGAAATAGAAATCGAATTCCAAGGTACAACAATTTTAAGGTGCATTTTTTTTATTATCATGGAAAACAAATGAAGTTTGGTGAGTTTTTATTTTCCAACTAATATAGAATTGGAATTATTTACCACATTTGCCTATCAAACGGACCCTAATTTATACGTAAGAGTGTGAATACAAAGTAAAATTACAAAAAACAAAAAAAACAAAAAACAAATTAATCCATGTATAGCATTAACTTCTATCAGTAGAAAATCGAAAAATTAAATTTAAAAACTATTTTTCCTTTCACAATTTTCTTGATTGAAACAAAAATAGTGGTAAATGCAAATTTTAATTTTATTTAATTAAAATACATTTTTTTTTTTATTTTGCAGGCAAAAATAGGATAAATTAAAATATTTATTGATATCATTTATGAGTACATGACTCATGAACCAAGAGGCCTTTGTTTGACATCCTCATTTCAACTATTTAAGAATTATTCATATATTTCGAAAGATTAATGTTATTCAGAGCCAAAATTTTCGATAGTATTCCTACTTGACATATATATGACGATTTGTGATTTGGAGTATTATTTGCACTGCAATAACATCATTCATTTTGAAATTTAATCATTTACTTTCAAGAAAATCAAATATTTAATTAAGGGATCTTGAAAATGGCACTTCCAATGTGTGTAGAGAAAAATCACTCCTTTCTAATGTTTAATAATAAAAAAGACTTTGCTTATCGCAAAATATATTTATTGTAAAATAATTTCTGAAATAAATAAATAAATTAGACAAGCCCTGATTCTGCCAATTTTTCGTGTCTTCTTCCGGTTATGCAAAATCAAAGTAATTTTTGTTCTCGTCCATGATTCGGGCAAGAAATAGAGGTAAGAAACGAGGAGACACACAAGAGGTTAAGGAGTATGATGAGATTTGACAGATAGGATGTCAAAACTTGCAACATTGTTTTTGTCGGTTGTTGTCTCCTTTCTTGTCCTTTCAAATTTATATTCATACTACTCGTTCGTAAATGAGCAACGGGTACACACACTCACACGCATTTATATGAGGATATGAGGATTTGTTCTTTTATCCTATGTATATGAGGATTGGTTCTTTTATCCAAACCGGCAGAACCCCTGACTGACTCAATTAGTCACCATGACCGACGGTTGACATTCAACAAGAGACTCACTCAACATCCATTAGACCAGCAATTCGATGGAAGCTTCCTGTCTTTGACTCTCTACCTATATATACATTTCTCTACTATTACTCGCAGCAATCATTGAAATCCATTTCTCTTCAAAATTTTCATCTCTCTCAAGTCTTTTAACTTTCAAAAGCTATTGATGGCAAATCCAGCAGAAGTTTCAGCTATTGAACAAATTAGAATGCATCTTCTTGGAGAGTTTTCTCCAAGCGAGCTTTCGTTTGCTGCTGAGACCGATAATTGCAGCAGAACTAGTAGCATAAGTTCATCAGTTCAATCTGACCATTCAATTTCGATTTCTGATTATTTCATGAACTGTGAGCAGAATCAATTTGATTTTAGCGAATTTTCAAGCCCGGAATCCGTAAACACTCCAATTATAGACCTCACATTACCCAAGGCGAAAAAATTGACTGAGAGGAAGCCTTCACTGCAGATTGAATTGCCGGCGGTGAAGAAATTAGTCTGGATCGACTTCTCAGAGTCGTCTCAGTCGAACTCGGCGGCGACGGTGCAGGACAACTCGGCTGTGGTGAAGAAGTGTCATTACAGAGGGGTAAGACAGCGGCCGTGGGGAAAGTACGCGGCGGAAATCAGGGATCCGAAGCGGCGTGGCTCTCGCCTTTGGCTCGGAACGTTCGAAACCGCTATCGAAGCCGCAAAAGCTTACGACAGGGCGGCATTCAGGATGCGAGGAAGCAAGGCGATTCTGAACTTCCCACTGGAGATTCAGATGGGAATAAGCGAATCAGCTGCCGCCGTGGAATTAGGGAGGAAGCGGCAGAGAGAAGCCGAGGAGGTGGAAGAAGTGAAAGAAAACAAGACGATAAAACTCGAAACGGAAATAAAAAATGAAATCATGGAATGGCCATTAACGCCGTCATGCTTGGGCTCGATTTGGGATCAGAGCGGGATTGGGACATTTAACTTTCCACCATTATCTCCGTTCGGTTATCAACAGCTTATTGTCATATGAAAATATGAATTTCCAATGTTAGCACTAAAGAAAATTTCATTTGCACTTTGTCCATTGAAAACATTTTTGAATCAAATTGGTGTTATTTTAATTGCTCGATAAATTCACAATTATTTCACTTAACACAAGGCAACACCGTTATTTAAAATTCATTTTTCTCGAAATTTATTTTTAACCATATGTTTTCTTAATAAAATAGCTGTCAGAATTTCTACATAATACACTCGATAGTTTTCAATTCCTTTTTCCCAAAATTTAGTTTTAACCATATGTTTTCTTAATAAAATAGCTGTCAGAATTTCTACATAATATACTCGATAGTTTTCTATTGGAAAATGACGAAAAAGAAATAAAAACATTTATTGAAATTCTAGCAGTGTTTCCTCTGCACAAAAGAAATTGTTGGTAAAATAATTTTGTACTTAAACACAAAATTTTTCCTACTTTTTAACTACACATTTTTTTAAAAAAAAAAATCATTATTGCAAAACTCGTTTTCCACCAAAATGGGGCTCAAACAGATCTGTTGTCTCCAAATTAAAATTTGACACATTGAAGTGTTAAAATTTTGGTGAGACATTCATTGAGAGGTCTCATATCTTCTCTAATTGATTGAAAAAGGAACTTTATGTTGGTCTTTCTCCATTACTTTGACTAATTTGAAGTGTGTACCACTTAACAAACTTGAGGTCCATGAGAGCCCAAATCATAAACTCAACGGAGTTATCTCACGTGAAGAATGCTTTGAACTTAATATTTTCGTATAATCGAAGTTGAGTTGAGAGAAGAATGCTTTGAACTTATTTTTTACCATGATTTAAATTTTGAGAAACACTTCGTAACTTTTGCGTCATTTTGTCTTCAAAAGAAAAAAGAAAAATTAAATAAACAAAAAAAAAAAAAATGATGGTTGCAAATCCCCTGACAGAGTCATCTCACGTTTCAAGAAATTATTAGGGTTTAGTAACGCAATCAAGAAGTCTTGAACTAAAATGGAAATGGTGGAACTGACTGACTTTCTTTTGAACCCAGCAGTTTTTTCTGAAGAAATTCTGTATTTTCATCATTTTTGAAAACCAGTACAAATCCATTTTCTCACCAGCTTTATAATCAGTCTCTCTCTCGGTATACTATGTTACAGGGCAACATTCCTTGAAATCACATACTACTGATGTAGTTTTACAGAATAACCGATATGGGGAGGAATGTTACTCCTTCACAGGACCAGCCTCGAGAATATTGAGGCCTAGGCAAATAAATATACGTGACCCTTGAACATAATGTTTTTGCAAGCATAACAAAACCAAAATATTTAAATAATATAATATGTTATTATTTAAATGAAAACTTTGTACAATTCAAAATATAGCAGCAAAACAAAATATCTCTCAGAATCTCATAAATTTAGCATATCTCACATTTTGAGATTTAAAATAAGTAATGAAACTACTTAAAATGAAGGCTAAGCTTTTCAAAATCAACTAGAAACCCTTAAAACATCATCGTATTTTTGTATAGGAGTCAATTGTGAAACTTATAATGAAAACTTAAAAACCGAAATAGCTATGTAGGCAATAAATTATGAATCAATAGTACAATTTTTTTATTTATATATTTTACCCCTAAAAACTCTCTCTTTTTTTGGTGAAAGAAATTGAATGCGTTATTTCCTTAACCTTTCTCCACACAATCGGTGAATTTTACTCTCTATTTCCTTTCTTATTAGGTAAAATTCCATTTTCTTTTTTATTTCCACCCTTTTTATTTAATTGATTATCTAAGTGGCTCGGTCCAATTACTTTTCTACTATAATAAGGGGAAATGATATTTAATTTGGAATTAATGATTGAAGCTCAGTAAAAATCGTTATGAGGTATTGATTTTTCATTTTTGGAGAAGAGACATAAGAGTTTCTTCAGTAGAGCCGTATCTTATTGGTTGAAACTTTCAAACTTTGTATAAAATTGAGGCTTTGGAATGGAAAAAAAATTATGCTTAATTTTCACTTCTTTTTGGTCTACCTTTTTTCTTTACTTTTGTTGTAACTTATTTTTTATTTTTGGTGATTACAGCTGATATTCTGTTTTTTTTTTCAGTCTACTTTGGGTCATTGATTGATCAACCACTACGATTTTTTTGAGGCCCCTTAAAAATTTAAGGCCTTAGGCCATTGCATTTGTGCCTTTGGTTTAGGGCTAGGTTTGACGAATGAGATATTTGTAGTTCGCAAATATATACGGGAACATACTTACGAAGTGGAAATTCGTCGAAATGATCACAGGCAAGTCCAGCATAGTTTGTTGGTCAACGGATAATGTACAAGTATCAAGACTCACGAATGATCTACAGACATTCGGACATCATTAATGATATTTGTTGAGAGTTCAGAGTGGTCATGAACTACCAAAAGGCCTAGAAAGTCAAAGAATGCGCGTTGAAAGATTTAATGGGCTCTGTCGATGAAAGTTATGCTAAATTGGCTAGGTATTGCCATAACATGGGGACAACTAATCCTAGCTCGACATTTTTTATTGAGAGGGGAGACGAGAATTGCTTTAATTTTTTCCTTCATGACTCTTAGACAATGCATTCGAGGATTTCAAAATGCGATGTGACCCCTAAATCTAATCAACTGTACAACTTTGAAAGCTAGATACGAAGGTAAATTGATTATTGCTACATGTCAAGATGCCAACATCCAAATTTACTCTCTTACGTTCAGCATAATCGATAGCTAGAATGATCTATCGATACGTTCGAGTGAAGTAATTGAGGAAGTTGAGGACCTTGCTTTAGTTACTTATCGTGGACCATCTATAATAAATGGTATCTTTGAAGTTTTTCTCGAGACACATCACGGGTATTGCATGTATCATATACAAGACAACCTGAAATCTAGGTATAGGGACAAATGCATCGTTTCATTCTTCAGGAGAGCAACATAAGTTTATGGTATTGAAGAGTAACAAGTTCACGGTTGAAATAAGAAGTAAATCATTCCCGACATGTGAGTATCTAACAAAAATAAGGATTGAACATCGGGCATGGTCACATTTTCAGGATGTCGATACAATATGATAATGTCAAATAATGTAAAGTCTCTCAATATATAATTCAAGAATGATCAAGAGTTACAAATTCTCACCATGTTTGAGAACATTCGTAACAAGCTGTGGCAGTGATTTCACGACTGACGTCATGAATCACAGAGTTGCAAGTGAGTGCTACCATCGACTCAAGAAGATAAACTCATCAAGGCTACAGAGATTGTGAGGAAATTGAATGTAGAACCAGTGGATGAGTTGTGCTTCTCCGTGAAATGTGCACGTAATATCGCATACATGATGAACTTGATTGATAACACCTGCACTTGTAGTAGATTTCAGTTAGATAGTTTTTCCATGTGAGCATACAGTCATAGTGGTTATGTATAGAGCCTTTGCAACGAGAACTTTATGCTCTTCTTATTACACGAATGATTATTGGAGAACAACATATGTTGAGACTATATTTCCTCTACCAAATGAAGTCGAGTGGAAAGTTCCTGACCACATTCTCCCATTTAATAGTTTCTTACGACCAGAAGTTAAATCGCGTGGTCTTGGACGTCCACATACATTTAGAATACCATCTATCGAAGAGTTTTCTCAAGCGCGTATGTGTGGCAGGTGCAGAGAAACAAAGCATACTTGCCAATTTTGCACAAGTCAGGTTTCTCTAAATGATAATTAGAAGGATGTGTAATGGTGTTCATGTTAAATGAACAATATTTACATTTTTTTACAATATTTACAATTACTTAACAATTAAATATACAATATTTATGGGTCACAATTAAATTCATATAAATTGCATGCTAACTTATTTTTCCAATTTTGAATCCAGGATTAGTTGATTTCATCAACTTTATATGATATACTCAAAAATTCAATATATTTTATTGCGAACATGTCACAATCGCCCCTGTAATTAAATAATAACATGTTAGTTTGGTATCGTGTAGTTAAAAAACTAGTTTTCAAATTAAAAAACTATAAATAATTACGATTTTGACTGTCTTGACATCGTCATGTCCAGCAAATGGCTAGTCTGTCATGCACAATCACCCTCGCTTGTCTAGCTATCAAAGGAATGATCATAGCCACTAGCTCCAAGTTAAGCTTGGGTTGACCCTACGTCATACAGGAATGATGGGAGTAGTACACATATATAGTAGAATCAACAAAGACGATCTCCAAAGTAAAGCAGTAATGATTCGTGATCACGAGATTGTATATATGTGTACAACTATCGCATGACTTTTCCCTACACTCGACCACATCTTGAGCATATATTTGGGCACCGCGTACTCACTACCCATAAGTTGTAGCAATTGATACTCAATGGCCACGACACGTATAAACTCGGTGCTCAATATAGTTTGGCTAGGTATGTCACAGGATTTCAGATATCTTTGAACTCGATTGCACAACAAGTTCATAGCCATGTCGATGTGCTATATAAGGAAACACCAATAAAAAAGAGGGTGTTATTTCATTTAATAAACAACAAATTATATATACGTAATCAACTATGGTAGAAGCATTGTTCATATCCCTGAAAATACGCATCGTACAACATGTTGCTTCTTTGAGTACCATCAGTAGCTGCTTCCCTGCCCATAATCTTCAATCTAGTCATTAGGGCAAACTCAAATATGGAGAAAATGACGACCTTGCTCGCGATGTCAAAGTAGAGGGTATCGCAGTCGACTGATCTAAACAACCGACATAGTAATGCATCAATGATCTACACAGAGTATATACGCTAGAAATAGATTCATTTTACACCGATGCAAATAAAAAAAAATGAATGATTTAATAAATTAAAGGAGAAGAAATAGATAAAAATAAATAAAAGAAAATAATAAAAACATAAAATTGAGAATTAAAAAGAATTTTAGATTGAAAAAAATATATATTTATAATATGAAGAAAACAATTAAGAAATTTTAAAACTATTTTAAAAAATTAAAAATATAACAAATTAAACAAAATGAAATTATAAAAAATTAAATAAAGAATATAAATATTATTTAACTTAAATTGAAAAAATTAAGTTTTATCATAAATAGAAAATAACTAAAAAGAAAAGATTGAAAAAAACAATTACGAAATTTTAAAACTATTTCGAAAAAAAATTAAAATAAAAACAAAACATATTAAACAAAAGAAAATTATGAAAATTAAATAAAGAATATAAATATAATTTAATTAAAACTGAAAAAATAAGTTTTATCATAAAAAGAAAAGAATTAAAAAGAATTTTAAATTAAAAAAAATATTTATATTATGATGAAAACAATTAAGAAATTTTAAAAATATTTCCCAAAAAATTATAATAAAACAAAAAAAATCAAACAAAAGAAAATTATAAAAATTAAATGAAGAATATAAATATTATTTAATTAAAATAAAACAATTAAATTTTATCATAAAAATAATTTTAAAGCGAAAAAAGTTATTTATAGTATAAACAAAACAATTAAAATTTTTTAAAACTATTTAAAAAAAATATATGAAAAAACACAAATTAAACAAAATGACATTATAAAAATTGAATAAAGAATATAAGTGTTATTTAATTAAAATTTAAAAAACTAAATTTTGTCATAAAAAGAAAAGAATTAAAAATAATTTTAAATTGAAAAGAAAATGAAGAAAAACAAGTGAGGAAAAAAAAATGAAAAAGAAAAAAAAGACCGATTGGGCTGATAAGTCGGCCTAATCTCGTCGGAAATGTTGAGAAAATCGCCATTTTCAACGAGAATATGGTCGTTAATGCAATTATAAACAAGGAAATCATTATTACACCCAATAATCTATCTAAATAATTGAGAATAAATATCATGCATAACAATTTAATCCATAATTTTTTGAAACATTATAAATGCAAAATCAATCTCACTACTTATAAAAAAACTAACTTTGTTGTAGATAATGGCCAAGTTGTGGGGTGATCGGCGTGGAGTTGACTGTGAGGATGACGATTTCAATTGGATCCCGACTGTTAGAGACTGTGAGTTTTTTCTTTTACATTTTTGCTCTCCTCTTCTTTCTTTGTTGAAGATGACAACAATTTTGGCTTTTAGTAAATAACTTTATAATTTTAACTTTTAACTATTTTTTTTTTAAATGGTCAAAAGCCATTATGGAAATATGCTAGGTCAACCGGACATTTCCGTATATTTTCTCCTGTAAGTAGACTGTTGGTCAGAATAAGAGTTAATTAAATCGGTGTCTACTGAACTTTACCCATGGTCACTACTTGCTCACTGAAGTATAAAATGTTACCCAATGCTCACTGAACTATTTTTTAGTTTACCCATCAATCACCCATCCTAATTCTGTCTACACAGCTGGATAAAATTGTCTATGCGGCGAATGGAAAAATGACGTGGCAATACACGACGTTAATTTTCCACACGTTGGATAAAAACGCTGCTGACTTGAAGAAAAGAGTGTTTCTCTCATCTTTTCAAAAAATTACAAATTACACAAAGAAGTGAAAATCCCCAATTCCAATCGAACCCTAGGAAGAACACCATCTTCAATTCGCCATGGAATTCTCTCCATCCACATCTGAGATTCATGAACAACAAAGCCTACACTAACAATCGATTTGGGGATGATGCCTGCCGAATTCCGAAATTGATGGTAACTAGAGAATCATTACCGGCAGTGAAGAATGGAAAAAAGCTGACCTCATTGCCGGCCGACAAGAAACTTGAGAGGAGAAAGGTTTATAATGCTTCCGATCAAAAGGGGCAAACATGTGGCATTGTCTTCTGAAGAAGCCAGTATTTGGAAAATGCAAATTCACTTCTGAAATCTACGTCCCTATTATCTTCATCAGTGTTTCTCCCTTTGTTTGTCAGGATTTTCCCGGCTGGTGGTGGTCCAATGTAGAGAGTGTTTGGATGTGTATGGCAGCCCATTCTTATATGTCCATTTTTAGTTCATAACTAACATATGATACATGTCCACCAAATATATTATCGATATCTAGCAGCTCCAACCACTTTGAGAAACTTTCTTGCACCAGTACTCGAGAAATGAGAAGGTAAATTTGGGAAAATTCCACACGAAATTCATAACAAAACATTACAGAATGAAAATTACATGAACTGAATGTTGGGTAGCAAAAACCGATGGAGTACAAACTGCAATATGTTCATGTCCAGCAACTTTACAAGCCATCTGATCATGCGTTTTACAAAAGAACAGGAAGAAGAATTACAGGTTCCTTTCCCGTTTTTATCATGTCCGGTTATTTTACATACCCTGTTTGGCTATTTTAAAATGAAGTGGATGTTTGTTTGCCATATCATCAGCCACGTAGACAATTTTATCCAGCTTTGTAGACGGAATTAGGATGGGTGATTGATAGGTAAACTAATGAATAGTTCCGTGAGCATTGGGTAACATTTTATACTTCAGTGAGCAAGTAGTAACCATGAGTAAAGTACAGTAGGCACCAATTTAATTAACTCATCAGAAAAATAAAAGGTTTTTTTTTTTTTAGAAAAAGTTGCAAGGCAAGTCCTTTACCAATTGTATTTGCACATACGGCTTCTTTACTCTTGATTCATAACATTTTAGTTCTCAACTTTTTTTTTTTTTGTTGCAACGATAGTTTAGTGGTCGGAAATTTTTCATTATACTATTAAAATATCGTCATGAGTTGTAGTGCTGAGGGTAAAGTACAAAAAATGCAAATAATTTTAGTAGAATTAAATAAATAATTTTTTTTGCATTTAAACTTTTTCAAAAAAAATAATAATAAAAAGATTGCACTACATTAAATACTTTTGTAAAATTTTAAATTTATTTATAAAAAATCTTTGACGACAACTTTAGCAAATATATGTAGGGATGACAAAAAAGTTCAGCGGTTCGGACTCGACCTCGAAAAAGTCCGAGCCGGGCTCAGATCGAGCTTCGTTATACAAAGCTAGGCTCTGGCCAAGCCCCATTTTGGGGCATCGGCTCAAGCCGGGACCGGCCCATGGCCCAAGCGAGCCGTCCATAAAAAAAATTAAAATTAATTTTTTTTTAAAAACTGTTGCCTTTTCAGGTTGCTATTTCTAAGGTTGCTAAGGCTCATTTTTTTTAGTTGGGCTTTGCTCGGCTCGGGCCCAAAAAGTTCGAGCCCAGCCCTAACTTTTTTTTTTTTGCTCGGGTTTGACTCGGCTCAATTCACTGATATAGCTAGATATATGAGAGAAAATGGGATAGGAAAGATCCCATTGGGTTGCCCTTAATCCAACAATTGTGCGTTTATATATATATCGTGACGACATTTATGCTCGTGAAAACTACACGACGGGAAATGAAGAAAATTTCAGGCACGTGTTCGTTCTTTATTTTATTTCACCCCTGATTTTGTTGTTGCTAAATATACAAGGATTGCATTTAGCCGTGCAATTTTATTTGATTTTTTTTGGACGTATTCATTTTCTATCGTGTATTCCTACAATAACATATTCTGTCCCTGTTTGAGCCACATTATTTTTTCTCATTCTCATTCTTCTAGCGGTGGCAATGGGTCAATTCGACTAAATATACAAGGATTGCATTTAGCCCTTCAATTTTTTTTGTACGTATTCATTTTCAATCACGTATTCTTACAATAACATATTCTACTCCTATTTGAGTCACATTATTTTTCTCATTCTTCTAGCGGTGGCAATGGGCCGAGCTGACTCGGCCCATATACCCACGAACTCAGCTCATTACAAAACACCCCATGCTTGGCTCTGCCCACGAGCTCGTGGGCCGAGCCGAGCCGAGCTTTAGCTCGTTGGCTCGGGTTTTTTTACTATACATTTTCTAAAAAAAAGTTCTTTTTTAAAAAAATAAATCTCCCTCCTTTATTCCGGTTTGGGACCAGCTACTTCAATTTCGAGTAAGTGGAGTTAAAAATTGCACACGAGCAATTTGTTACGTTTACAATTTTTTAAAAAATTATAAAGATATTAAATTTTTTTTTTGATGAATATGATTAAATTAAATATCACTTACTTGACGACATGCAATTTCAGTATATTTATCTTGCAGTCGAAAATGAGTGTCTTCCCAGTTCTTCACGTACATTAATGCTTCCAAAATGTCTTTTTTCAGTCGGCTCTTGATATCGGAGAGAACCCTCTTATCTGCACTAAAAGCAGATTCCAAAACTATAATGCTAATCGGAGGTGCTAATAGATCTTTTGCCATATCAAAAACCACTTACCATCGACTTTGTATCTTCACCATAACTCTATTACTTTTTCAGAACTTTTCTTAATTGTTTTGTTATTGGGCACATTATGATTAAAGTAATCAATTAATTCAGCAGGCAACACATTTTGACTAGTGCTCGACATTTGAGTTCATACGGTGGAAGACAAACTGCTACTAGTACTAGATGAACCAGCTAAAATACCTAAAATGTTCATCAATCTCCAGCTTTAGAATTGGCTTTCTTCCTCTCTTGATTGCCGACCAGTCCAATTAGTTGTTAGGAATCACTATAGAAAGAACAAGGAAAATTTTGATATTACAAAAAATGACAAAAAAAAAAAAAA
>CAIGRL010013198.1:0-18991 GCA_903798325.1 Fraxinus xanthoxyloides | reverse complement strand
AAAACAAACATTACAAAGATCTAATGCTCCAAAGCAAGAGATTCAAAATGAATCCAAACACGGTAGCTACAGCTGATCAAATTTCATTTCCAAAACATGAAGTGTCAAATTCCATTGCTAACTACTTGAGGATACATGAAGGGAGTTCCCCTTCTTTCTATCATTTTTGTTACTTTGGTAGCTTGCTCATCGAGTTTCCCTTTGAAATTTTCATCAGAGGCTGCCTTCGAACTGGAGCTTTCATAATCCACGGCCCTAGTTTGATGATGATCTGACTGTTCTCTACAATCAAACGCCCCATTCTGTTGTGTCCAATTTCCTGCAATCTGTCCTTTCGGTTTATTATTAAGTTTCTATCAAAAACTTCAACGTGGAACTTCTAGCTCATCTTTTTGATGCATACCCTCAGTTCCATCTTTATTGAAGCTAATAACGCTTGGAACAGTTGGTTGCTCCACGTGTGCCAATTTTCTGGGTATCACCTGTAAACTGTTTTTTTAAGTTGCACCCAGAATGGTGTGACCAAACATTTTGAATTTCAAGCAAAATTTAGGCTCATGTTCATAGGAAACAAGCTAATCCCCTGACTTTCCGGTGGGCAGTTTTAACTTCACTGATCGGACCAAGTCTTTAAAAGCATCGACTTCCACAAGAACTCGTGCAAACGAAAGTCAGCCCTTTGTTGACGCGAGCTTGTCGGTAGATATTGGTTTTCCAACTTTGGAGGCAATCTTCCCCAAAGCATTTGGATTCCAACAATCCAATGGCAACCCCGATAACGTTATGAAAACCAGTATAGTACTAATCTCATTGTCATCGAACTGAAGCATCGAGGCATGACTTTCAACATCAAATGTCGCCCATAAACGAAATAAGGCCCACCTTCAAGAACCTTAAGTCTATCATCGGCACTCTCGAATTTGAATACCAACCAATCACTTTGATGCACAAAATATTGATATTCACTTTCCAAAGGTTGCATATTTGCAAAAGTGCCGATTTTCCTGGGAAACGTCCAGCAAAGTACCCCACCAAACAGAAACCCCAAGCTTTTTCAACGTTGTCCATGTCATGCTCTTCCAGAATGACTTCGTCTTGAGGATCATCAAAACTTTGGAGCTTAATGCCTTCATCGTGCTTCCTGTTATTATTATCTTTAAAAAGATTGACCCAAGAACGGCGGATCCATCTGTTTTACTTTGCCAGAATCGTTATTTTGAGGTTTAACAGTCGGATATCCAGGTTCTGTGGCTTTCTCAACAGATTCTGCATCATCCTCTACATATTCTGCATCTTCCTTTTCAGAATTAGTCTGATTACCTTGGATAAAAACATTATTTTGAGGTTTTCAGCCGACTCCACAGGTGCGGTGTCTTCCTCTTCATAATCTGTTTCTTCCTTTTCAGATTCTGTGCCTTCTTCTTCATCTTCTAAGACTTGTTTCTCAGAATCCTCAGATTCTGTGTCGTCCTCTCCAAGTGTTTGAGACACACTTGAAGAAGAAGCTCCATACATTTTACCATGTGCTGGACAAACGGTAGAAGGAGCAGTGACTGCCTTACAAAGAGCTGGAGAAACAGATGATGTTTTGGCAGCCATAGCCGAGATTTCAAACCTGTTCTTGACTGGAACTTGTGTAGAAGATGCTCTGTTTGCCTGAACAAAAAGCTGCTTCATTGGAACAAACTTCTGGCCATTTTTCTTCTTCCCCATTGAGCAGTGGCGAGAAAAAAGTAGGTGTGCAGGCAGAAAAAACCCCTTGGAAGAGCTAGATTGGCCAGATTATGCAAGGAAGGCTGAGAGAAAGTTCAAAATTCTGTTTGGAGGGGAGAACAGAATTTGAAAATTGCCTGAAATAGCCTGCACTTCCCTGGATGTGAAATTCAAATTTTCAAAATGGGAGGAAGAAAATTTGAATTTTTTACCCGAATAGGTAAAAACCAGCTGACACTCTTGAATCTTCAAGAATAATGTCAAAAACCTGCTGGCTACTTGCCGGTTACAAATTTTTCAGGAAACTCTTGAATCTTCAATGACTAAGCACAAAAGTGCTGGCCCAAATTTCATATCTTCAAAGAGAATCACTATGAATTTGGACAAACTTAACATAAAAACTGCATGCTTGATTCGAAATCACCAATAGATGAAGGTAAAATCGAAATAAGAACAAGAAACTTGTAAGTGCAAGTGGGCATCCAAGTGGGATTTTCTCTCGCTAGGATGAGAGCTTCTCTCTCTAACTTACTTGACTTACTAGCATTCTTGTCATTGCCCACTTGATGTTATATGTGTTTCAAGTGGTTAATGTCTGCATGCTTCTGAAGTATATGCATGTGGATCCACTGATTTTTTTTTATTTTTTTTTTGCTTTGCTGCAACATCATATATCAGGATACAATCTAATGGGAAACACCGTTGGTATGTCATTGTATAATTATCTTCATGATGTTATGTGCATGTAACCGTGGGGATCACATGCTAGAGTCACATATGCGCTTTTTAAAGTAGATGCTAGACATGTTTGTCTCCTTTCCCTACAGTGTCATTCGGGACAAAATTGAACCACTATCTTGTTACGTACCATATAATTGCTCGTTTTCATGTCTCTTGAACATGTACTTCATGTGAAATATAGTTTTGTTACAATGTATCTTTTTTGTTGTTAAAATCTCACATCGAATAAAGATGAAAATATAGACAATGTATAAGAGAGTGGACTACTCCTCTTAATAAGGTTGACATTTTAAGATGGATCCCTAAATCTAAACATGGTACCATTCGATACAATTAAAACTCAAAAAAATTGAGCACACTGATCTCAAGATTGGTTTGCTCAAATGAGCCACCACCTTAAGGGGGCATGTTAAGGAATAAAATCCCACTTCGAATGAAGATGAAAATATAGACCAATTTATAAGAGTTTGGGTTACTGCTCTTAATAAAGTTGACATTTTAAGATGGAAGAATCCCAAATCTTAACATTTGTGCATATGGACCAGATTATGTTCATGGAGTTTGATAGGAGAGTCTTTAAGATTATTTGTAACGTGTAACATAGGTTTGATTACGTGAAGAAATTTTATGATTTAGATTGAGATTTATTTGGTCTTTTCATTCCTTCACGTCGTCTTTAAATTTGATCATGTGAAATGTTTCAAGAAGTCTAGATGGTTCAAAATCTACCGGAAATTTCTTTGCAGGCTTTTTATCTTCCAGTTGCTCTTTGTTTTGGGGTTTCGAGTTATTATGTTGCAGTGCCAAACTTCCTTATTTGTGCTCTTAAATATTTGTCTGCATCATATTTTGGATGGTCACCTATACGCCTTCTCGTGACTACTTGCATTTCTGCCAGGATAAGAACAATTGATGCGGTTATTATTACTCATTCTCATGCTGATGCAATTGGAGGTCTTTGACATTTACACTTTCTGATATTATTGTAGTCATGCCTTCATGTGGAAATCACACGTTCACTGAAATTTGTTTGTTGTGTAGGTCTGGATGATCTTCGTGATTGGACAAATAACGTCCAGCCTCATGTTCCTATTTACACAGCGGAGCGTGATTTTGAGGTACATTCCTTCTTGAACCTGGAACGAATAATTTTTGCTTGCAATCAATAATATATGGTAATATCACTGAAATATGTATGGGTTTGACTGCGAATTTTGTGCGAAGATTATTCATGATCCATCAAAGACATTTCTGGTTACTAAGTGTCATGTGCTGAATCCGAGTATGTTCCTCATTACAAACTATGCTGGATTCTCTGTGTAATTTCAGGTGATGAAGAAAACTCACTATTATTTAGTAGATACAAGTAGTATCATAACCGGCGCTGCGGTTTCAGAGTTGCAATTTAACATCATACATGAGAAACCATTCATCGTACATGACCTCCAGGTGAGAATTCGTTTTGTCCTTTCATGATTGTTGAATTGATAATAAATATATTTTATTAAACCTAGAAATTTTCGTGTCAATAAGTAACTTTCTTTTATCGTTATTGATGAGTATGAGATTTAGCATTTCTGACTAACCGAATGGTTACATTGTTACTATCTTAAAAGTTCATCTACTAGATGACTGGTATATTGCTTATTAGTTTGTACATATTCTACATTTGTATGGGGATACCATGCATAGCTCGCTCACCAGCCTACTGTATTGTTGTGCAGTTTACGCCCTTACCTGTATGGCATGGCAGAAATTATCGTTCCTTGGGCTTTCGATTTGGCAAGATTTGTTACATTAGGTAGAAGTTTTTAATGTTTGCTTGTTAGTTTGTTTAGTCTTTGCAAGAGCCGGGCTAATCCTTATCTCACATTCATAGTGATGTTAGTGAAATACCTGAAGAGACGTACCCGCTTCTGGAGGATTGTGAGCTCCTTATAATGGTTTCTCTCTATTCCTCGATCCTTCCCTCTTGAGAAAACGTATCTTCTTTAATTTCTCATCATTAATTGGCTTACGCCTTTGTTATTAGGATGCTCTGAGGCCAGATCGTTCTTCTTCAACACATTTTGGACTTCCGAAAGTGAGCTTTCATATTTATAGATTGATAATTGTTGCGTTCTGCTTCAAGTAATAATTTACATCACAATTTTTCCAGGCTTTGGAAGAAGTTCGAAAAATCCAACCAAAAAGAACACTGTTTACGGGTATGTTTTCATAAACAGCCTAGTATGTTCTCTCATTTTTCCTTCTAGGTTACAGACATCCTCGGCCCTTGCATTAATTTTACAAGTTCAGTTCATTGACGATGCCAAGGACTTAGATGTTGCAATTTCAGCAAATGAAATTTTATGTATTCAAACCCCTACCCCAAAGAAAAATGAAAGAAAAAAAAAAAGGAAGTAAATCTTTGTTTTATTAAATTTGTTGAAGGTATGATGCATCTGATGGATCATGATAAGGTAAATGAACGTCTCATCAAATTGAACGAGATGGAAGGCCTCGACGTACAACTTAGCTTTGATGGACTCCGCATGCCAATAACTTTATAGCCTCTGTTCTTCACCATAATTTAGCTTGGCTATTCATTCTTGATTAGAGTTCGTTGATAATAATTTGAATTTGAAAATTTTTCATTTGTTGTACGCTTCTTGTTTAGCATGAAATTTCATTTCCGGGGTCATATTTTCATCTCTATATTTTCCTTTATTATGCTTGGAATTGATGATTCCTACTTTTTAAAGGTTTTCTCTTTCTTTTACTGAAAAATACCATCCAATAATGCGCATCAAGCAGATAAGAGTTCAGCAAGGCACAGTTGCATTATGGCCCATTTAAAAAAAATGTTTATTTACAAGTACATATGTTTTGAAATATATTAATTTTACAATTATGCTATTTGTACAACTACTTGACAATAATGGTTGACAATGTTGATATTGTCAAAATTTGATCCATTGATTTAAAAAATAATTTTTTCAAATGAATGAATATGTTGTTGTCAAGTGTAATTTGTCAATTAATATTGTCAAATTAAATTCTACATGTAGCATCGTTCCTAATTTTATTGGTGAAATACGTTATTTATTTCAATTCATAGTAGGCTCACAAGCAACATCTGTAAGAGAAATGCAAGTGATACACCTAAACATTAAAAAAATGTAGTAAAAGCAAACAAGGGAAGCCATTGAAGACTAGATGCAGAAAACAGTACTACAAAAGATTCAACATGACAAAAATAATAGAGATTTATTGCCACAAACAAATCTGTCACATTACCACAAACAAATCTTACCACATTACTGAAAGATTGAGAATTCAGTAGTACCAAGATTTAAAGGCCAGGATGCATTTGCACGAATCGCATTGGTTGGAGACCTACGCTGCAATTTCCCCTTTTGTGCAAAGTATACACTAGTGGTGATTTGAATCCTGATACTATAACAATTCCTACTACTTCGCACGAGCAACTCTCAAATGATCAATCTTGTAATTTTAACTAGTAATCAATGCATTGTATTTGGCGGTAAACCAAATTAGTATCCCATACCCATAGCATCCATATTTGGCATGCGGCTTTTAAGTGGGTTTTTCTCTCCTTGAAGGTCCATGATGGCTGCCTCAGTTGTTGTCAATAGCAGTGAAACACTGTAAACAAACAAGGAATTATGTAAATAAATATTAAAGATTTCACGAATGAATAAAGCAAAAGTGACAATAAATACTGTCCTCACCTTGCAGCATCTACTAAGGCTGTTCGGATAACTTTTAAAGGATCTATAATTCCAGCCTTCACCATGTTGACATATTGACCTGGTTTAGAATAAGCGCCACTGATGGAGTGAGTGGAGTTCTTAGCAATGTTCGTAATCAATAAATAGGGAAATAACATATAATCCTAATTTTCTAATTTAAATTCATATTTTACAGGAGGGGTGATGTTTTATAAGCACCAGATGAAGATTCAAGAACAAACCCCAAGTCCTTGAACTTCGAAGTGCAGGTGTCAAATACATAAAATGACTATCAACTTATCAAGAATAGAGCAAATATTGTCATGTCCTAAATTTTCTCAGCGGGACTAGCTTCAAGAATTACAGATATTTTCTTGCATATCATAACATTTGCAAGACAAGTTCGATGTCTACAGCTCTCCAATATTCTGTTTCTGCATCTCCTCACGCATGAACTATCTTGGAAACTGATGTTTACGGCCATCCATAATGACTCATTTCAGGGAAGGGTAGTTATTCAAAATTTTCAAAACTAGGAAGATCAAGAACTAACCAGTTTCTTTATTGACAAATGAACAGTAAACGAACATGCAGAAAAGGAATCCACAGAATATCTGCTGTTATGGAGAGGAGAAAGGAGTCAAAAAGCAAGAACCTTTGGCTGCGTCGTAGCCCAAATTGAGATCATCTTGTTCCAATAGCTTGCCAAGAACAAGAGCACCACCACCACCAGCATTTGAGACTATAGTGAAAGTAGGTGCCTGTTACAAAATCAAATGTCATGATGACAAATGACCAAATGCCCATGTCCTGTGAGCGTGTATACTTTTTTTTTTTTGATCGGTATGTGAGCGTGTATACTTGCATGCGCTTGAGATAGAGAGATTGCATAAGATAAGAACAAACCTTAAGAGCATTTTTGACTATTTGAACTCCTCTTTTTTGGTCTTCATTTTCAGTTTCAAGGTGTTCCAGAACTCTTGTGGCATACAAGAGAGCAACACCACCCCCTGAAAAAAAGTAACCATGTGCTTGTTTGGATAAAATTATAAGTTACTGAAATTATAATGTGATATGAATGAGTATTGGATAAGTGGGTAGTAATTGAGGGTCCTCAAAATGTGAGATTAAAATAAATGTTTGATTTTGACCATTAAATTATAAGGAAATTATAATGTTCCCCAAACACACAATAAATGTGCTGATGAAAAATGCTAAAAGAAATGCTTCAATTTTAAAAGCAAATGAAGATTTTACCTGGGACAATGCCCTCTTCCACAGCAGCCCTTGTAGCATTCAATGCATCAGTTACCCTATCTTTCCTTTCTCCAACCTCAGCCTCACTGGCCCCTCCAACCTGAGAAAGAAAATGATGGAATGACAACAATAGCACCAGGCACAATCCTGCATTTTTGAATTCTGTGGATGTACTAATGATATACCTTGAAAACTGCAACACCGCCTGAAAGCTTTGACAACCTTTCTTGAGCTTTCTCCTTATCAAAAAAAGCAGTACTCTTCTCCATGGTTGTTCTTAGCTATTTAAATATACTAAAACCTATCAGTATCTTACTTATTCGATCAAAACTATTTCACATTCTTCAATCAAAATATAAGCGAGAAATATCATAAGCAAACCAACAATCCTTTCACATCCAGATATGACCCAAGAAATACTATCTGAAATCATCAGAATATATGGTCTGTGAAGACACTACAGTACGATGAAATGCTTGCTGGCATTTTAATAGGCTTGAAAGAAGATGGAAAAGAATATTCTATAGCATTACAAAGAGTTTTTTCAAGAAGATAGACATTTCCAGTTATTTTCTTAATTGAAACGTGTTGAGTACAAAGACAAGGGACAAGTTGCGTATCAAAGAGGGAGAGGGGACACACTTCATGGTGCCACTCATGGGGCAAAGGGAGCAGAGAATATGAAAACAAACTTAATAACTTAATGAATAAATTTTAATATGCATTACGTTCCTTGTGCATTTCATTAACATCAGCATTTGTGAAGAACAAACATGCATTAGAAATCGTTGAACATGAAAACATGTAAGATTACAATATAATTAAAATATAATGATAGAATTATTAGATTTTCACAATCTTCGGGGAAAAGTCGTTATACCTGTTCACACCTTTCTTCAATTAGCTTCTTATCCCCACCCCCATGTAAAATTATAGTGTCATCAAGAGAAACAGTGACCTGTTCCAACAAATCATAAATGTCTTGAAAATGTTTTGGGCAACAAAAATACACATGCCGATGAGTGTACTAAAAATACAAACCTTTTTAGCCGAACCAAGCATATTAATATTAACTTTGTCAAGACTTAAGCCATGGTCTTCACTTACAACCTGCATAAATCGCCATCAGTTGCTGCTAAAAGAAAGCAGCATTAGCAATGTAAATTATAGGAGCTCATCTAACCTCACCACCAGTAAGAATGGCAAGATCCTCTAAATTTGCCCTTCTGTTATCCCCAAATCCAGGAGCTTTGATCGCACAAACCTACAATGCCCCATGAAATAGAATGTAAACTCTAAGATAAAGGTTACAGGTGTTGTTGGCACTTTGGTAGCAGTACATCCAACAGAAACCATAAAGTTCTATCGTAACTTCCTGTACGAAGATAAGAATGTACTGTATGAAATCATAAACGGCTCATAAATTATCCAAATACACAAACAATTACCTTTAGTCCTGCACGATGCTTGTTGATTATAAGCATAGTCAGTGCCTCACTTTCCACATCTTCAGACACAATTAGCAAAGGACTTCTTCTCTATTTTTTGTAAAAACCAAATCATGAGAACAAATCATCAATCACAAACTTATTTTTTAAGAATCTAGAAAATTATAGGAAGACAACCATAAGAACCTAGGCATTAAAAAATCCCAGTTTAATGAAATTCATTACCTTTACAGCCATCTCCAATACTCTCACAAGGGAGTTTATGTCTGAGATTTTCTTGTCGTGAATTAGGATCAAGGGATTTTCCAGTTCCTGTCTACATAAAATCACAAAAATCACACATAATAGATCCTAAATCAACAGCGCCATACAATTAAGAGGAGCTTCATATCAAACGAACATTATGATTGACATGACAGCATGAGAACGAAAAACAGGAGGTCCAGATCCTAAGGCAGAAAACTTATAATTCAATCTTATAAATATCTAATTATTTATTACATCCATTTATTTTTTCTTTTTAGTGATAACGTAGCAGTTAATTAGTTAGGGAATGAGCTTCATGTTTTTAAAAAAAAAAAAAAAAATTCATATTGTGTATTCGGATTCTTAGATTTGACAGCTACTTGAGGTAGCCAATTATAGGAGTACAAGTTTATCATCATTAGCCACTATCTATGCATACACATTTCTGAGTCTTCTCATCTGTAACAAAATAAGGAGATATATAACCACGGGCTAGCTTCATCCCCTCCACCACTTCCAACTCATCATCCAGAGTATTTCCATCCTGCATCATTGCAGATCACTTACACTCCATCATGCATAGATCATTACAAATCAAAAGTTCCAAACTGCAGCATACTTACAGAAATAGTAATGATTCCTTCCTTCCCGACTTTCTCCATTGCCCGTGCTATCAGATCCCCAATTTCTCGTTCACCATTTGCAGAGATAGTGGCTACCTAGAATTTGGATATGCAAATTAGAGCAAAGAAAATCGAAAAAAAAAAGGGAAAAAATATGAAAGAACAGCGGTACCCTAGCTAAGAAATTGCTTGTTGATGTTATTAATAATCAGAAAGTAACAAGAATGGTACACCAAAAAAGATCAGAAAGAATTTCAAGCATGCATTTCTCAGCTTGATGGAATAAGTCTCGGAAAATGTGAAAACCAGGTTTAAATTGGACGAGGTCAAAAGGCCGAAAGTGAAAGGAACATACAGGCAAGCACGTTCTTCTTCAGTTTTACAAATACATTTTATATGCTAACAACAGATTATGCACAAACCTCATTTTCTTCAAACATAACAGCAAGGTTTCAAACCCCGTGGCCATTTCTCTAGTAAATTCATTCGACGGAGCTAAAAGAACTCTTCCTGAACCACTCACCTGTGTAATCTCTTCAGGTGTACTAATCATAACTGCTCTGCTCTTCAGATCTGCAATAACAGCATCAATGGCCATATTTATACCACTGCGCAAGTCCATTACATTCAGGCCCGCAGCCACTGATTTACAACCTTCTGCAAATATTGCCTGAGTCAGAACGGTAGCACAAGTCGTACCTGCAGTAACATCACATTCTGGGTGAGTCTCTTGTCATCGGACAACAGTGCAGTGAATAATAAAAGAATTCTACTCTAAAGTCATGCATGTTAAACGGTAAAAACCCCTTTACATTATCGACATTCAAATCTTCCATAAAAACACAAATAAAGAGTACAAAAAGAGAATTGATGCCATATATAACTACTTCAGGCATAATCAAGGAATAAGCTCTTCGCAAATATACAGAGGGTTTAGATGAAGATCCACCCATAATATTAGAAATTAAAACTTCAACAAAAAGCTTATATACTTCAAAGATAGAATAAGTTGAGGTCAAATGTGACAGCAAAGCCATTTCAAGCAAATACACTTCATAAATAATAATCAGAATAATATCATTCAAACCAAAGTATTTTGCCCCTACGGAAAGAACTGCTTTCAGTCATAAACGCATTTGCTTCTTTTCCAAAAACTGAAAAAAAAAAGATAAAAAAAAAATAAAAACACTCCAATTCCGTTCAAATATTGCTTGTTGAAATCCAGCTAAAGAGTTCTAATAGAATTGAAGGCTCTTAGCCAATATATTACCATCACCAGCAACCTTATTAGTTGCACTCGCAACCTGCTTCACAAGATCTGCACCAATATTTTTGGCCTTATCAATAAAATTGATGCTTTTGGCTACGGTTACACCGTCCTTGGTGACCTTGGGGTTCCCATGGCTTTGCTCAATAATGACATTGCGGCCCTGTGACAATAGAGAAAAAGAAGAAGAATCATTTAGCCTCAAAATTAATTCCGAAAGGGATTAAATGATTAACTTATATCTGACATCAAAATTGATATTTTTAATGATGAATACAAATTCTTGAATCTTAATGGCATCTTCTACTACTGAGCTTAGGTTCCTAGAAGATAAAGTGTTGTTACAATCACAGTGATCCTTGCTTAAAAGGCCAAAAAAAAAAAAAAGTATTCAAAACTTCAAGGTCCAGACTTTTGTAAGGGTCCGTTTCCTGCAATATTGCAAACTGAAATATAGGTAACATCACAAGTCAAAATGACCATTACACTAATGAGTGATGACATCAACAACGACAAGCTAAGTCTTATTCGCATTAAGCTTGGGGTTGGAGCATTGATCAATTATCACTGACGTAGTCATTCCACAATAAGGAGGAGGTTGTAAGTGGTTTATAGCATCGCAAATTTTGTCATGTCTATGACGAGAATCCTTCATAACAAGGTAGAGACAAATACATAAAATGGCAATCAATACAAAATCCAGAACGAGCAGCGTAAAACTTTGTCATGACTATGACAAGAATCCTTCATGGCAAGGTAGAGACGAATGCACAAAATGGCAGTCCATACAAATGCAGAACAAGTCACTTGGAGACTCAAAAGAAGTTTAGAAACCTAAAATCAGAATGGAGGGATGTATACGCATAGTTACCTTTGGTCCCATCGTCACCTTTACAGCTTCGGCAAGTTCATTAACACCGGATAGCATTGCTGCCCGAGCCCCAATCCCAAAATTGATATCCTTAGCAGTATAATTTCTGCTAGATACAACCCGACTACGTACCTGTACGTTCAAATTCATTTCACCAAAAACAAAAACATAAAGCACCTATATAACCCATAAAATCAACCATATGTAGCAGAAAACATTCGATCAAAACTAATTTTAGTAGCAATAACAAATACTGATTTTTTCAAACTTCTTACCAGATTTCTGGAAGCAGAGGACCTGCAAAAAAATGAAAACAGGAGTGAAATACATTTAGAAAAAATCGTGCCTTTATGTCTTCACATGTTACGTGTGTATACACTGTTTCGGCTAGTATTTTAGCGTCAGTGTGTACCTGAGGGATGAAGCAACGACTGCAACCGCTCGGTACATTTCCAAAACAGGGTAATTTAGAGGAGAAAATACCGATAAAAATCTGAAACGGTTGAAACTAGAGACGAGATTAGTTTCGCCAATAAAGAAACTGTTTTGATTTAATGTACAAAAAGGTAGCTGCAGCTTAGGGTTTAGGGTTTAAGCTTTGCCTTCAAGTTAAGCTCTCCCTGTATAAGATTTACTTTATGAAGAAATGGATTTTTTTCTATATTATATAAAAATAAGGGTATATTACCTTGTAAACCCCCACACTTATGTTGTATCAATTTCATCCTCGTTAAAAAATTTATCCCAAGCATCCGTGTTCAGGAAGTAGAAAGACAAGAGGCAAAAAATTCCAACTGACGGTGGTGAGAATAGTCTTATTGTTGTTGCCTTTAACAAAGAAAAATATAGATTGCATGTGCTAAGATTATAGTAATTGATGAGCTATTTTTTAGCTTTGTCGAAGGTGAGTGCTTTGGACAATTTTGTTGTGTAACATGTTCAAATTTTGATCATCCTCCTCGTTTGACTGTTGCTTGAAATATTTGTCAATTGCATTTGGATCAAAATTTGCAATTGAGAAAACTCCTCCGAAGTCAAAGAGTTTTTCTTACTATCGATATTTGGAATTCCATTAAAAATATTTAATATATGTCTCTTACTACACATTTTGTTGATTCTGATTGGAAGCTTCATAAAAGAATTTTGAATTTTTCTGTGATTGCTAATCATAAAAGTGAAACCATTGGTAAAGCTATTTAGACTTGTTTACATTTATGAGGTGTTAAGAAAGTGTTTACAATCACGATTGAAAATGCAACTGCAAATGAAACGGCGGAAGATAATTGGCAGAAGTAATGATGAGTGTTTTTTGGATGGAAAATATTTGCATACGATGTGTTGTGCGCGTATTTTTAATTTGATTGTATGTGAGAGATTGAAGGAAGCTCGTGCATCAACTGTTAGTATATTTTAAATCTTCTCCTGTTAGAGAACAAAGGTTTAAGGAGTGTGCGAGTCAAGAAAAATTGGCTAAAAGAAATTCCGATCACAGAGAGATTTACATGTAAGACGTGGATGAATATAACAAATTGGATACAGGAAATATATCTAAAACTAACTCAATAATTATTTTTGTAGAAAATTTTGAATCAGAGTTTGAATCAAGTAGTACAAGGTTTTTTCCTCCTTTGACCCACTGCAGGTAAATTGCTCAGTTTGGCTTTGAATCACTAGTCGTTTCTTTATTATTCTATTACTGGATGTTTGTAAATTGAAAATTATTAAGTTTGAATTTGAATGACTGTATATTTTTATTATGTTATCTAGTTTCGATTAAATTATTTTGTTGATCATGGAAATGACAAACTTTTACAACGAGAGATAAATTACATTTTTTCTTCAAATAAGAAACAAACAGGAAATTAAATTTTTTTATAAGGAAATGACAAATTTTTTTTGTTAACGTAGGAACCTGAGTCACTACCTGTGAGTGAGCACTTGGTAAGCCTCGCTCCATGTGCAGTAGCAAGTTCGGTGCGATAGGTTTGATCGAGAAAGTATTGGGAAATTACAATCTTTATATATGTGTGTGTGTGTGTGTGTGTGTGTGTGTGTGTGTGTGAAACAAGAAAATTGTTTAATATATCACAAAGAAATTGCTTAACCAATTAATTCAGTTTTTTCTGATATTAATTTGAGTAGTTGGAAGTTTTATTAGTGTAAAAAGGGACCCTACCGATCTGACTCGACCCGTGTGATTCGGGTTCAATAATTAGGTCGGTTCAAGTATCGGGTAGGGATCAGGCCAAAATAATCCGACCCGCTCTACCCCGAATTATTTGGGACGAAGTAACGCAGGAAGTAGACAATCGGGCTTTTTTGCCATCTGGTATATGTTGACCAGACCAACATGAGTTGGGCCTGTGGGCTGTTTCAGCCCATGGATAATCTCAACATATTGAGCTTGATCCGGCCCATCCACTGCCCACTTTACACTGCCAAGTAACATAGACCACCACGCCATGTCCCTCTACAGAAATTTTCTGACCATTTCTATTTTCTCTGATCTTCACCATTTTTCAATCTCAAGGTTAATTCGCTTTTTAATTTTATGCATCAATTTCGTTTCTTGAAACCCTTTTCACCAGAAGCTGGGCACCCAAAGAAAAACCAGCGATTAAGGTACAATCTTTTTTAATTTTTTTTAGTTTTCCACTTCTGGGCTTCCAATATTTCAGCTTAATTTTGGTCCTTTTCTCAATTTCTCAATTTTTACTGTAGATGATGCTATGGGAAATTGCTGAAGTATAAATGTCTGCATTCTCCCCCAAAATAAATGTACTGAAATTACAAAACAAGGTAGCCGTGTAAATGAAAAGTCTTTAGTGCAAATATTTGATTATTTTTTCCCTGAGGTTTTGTGAATTTTCCGCCAGCAAAAATGGATCCCGATAGTATTGTCACAATAGCAAACCCGAATTTAGAACCTCGAGATGACATGGAATTTGATACACACGAGGCTGCTTATGAATTCTATAAAGAATACGCTAAGTCTGCTGGTTTTGGCACTGCCAAATTGAGCAGTCGCCGTTCCCGAGCTTCAAAGGAATTTATCGATGCAAAATTTTCATGCATAAGGTATGGTAACAAGCAACAATCTGATGATGCCATAAATCCTAGACCTTCTCCTAAGATAGGTTGTAAAGCTAGTATGCATGTGAAGCGAAGGCCTAATGGGAAATGGTATGTTCATAGTTTCGTTAAGGAGCACAACCACGAGCTTTTACCGGCTCAAGCACACTTTTTTAGAAGCCATAGAAATGCTGATCCTGATAACAATGATGCTAAAGTTCGGAAGAGGAAAATGTTTGCTGCAGGGTCAAAACAACATGGTGATTATCGTATTCCAGTTCATTTTTCAGAGAATATTGTCAGGAATCAGCATGATAGGGGGCGGTATTTGTGTTTGGAAGATGGGGGTGCACAAGTTGTACTGGAATTTTTAGCACATATGCACGAAGAGAATCCAAAATTCTTTTATGCTTTGGACTTCAATGAAGAGCATCGACTGAGAAATGTGTTTTGGGTTGATGACAAAGGCATTGAAGATTTTGCATATTTTGGTGATGTGGTATCATTTGACACAACATGTTTCACAAACAAGTTTAAAATTCCATTGGTCCTCTTTTTCGGAGTGAACCATCATATTCAGCCCATGTTGCTTGGTTGTGCATTGATTGCAGATCAAGCTGTGTATACTTTTGTTTGGTTGATGCAAACATGGCGTTTGGCAATGGGGGAACAAAGTCCTAGAATCATACTTACTGACCAAAATGATGCCATCAAGGCAGCTGTTCCAGCTGTCTTTCCAGACACTCGTCATTTTTTCCACCTGTGGAATGTACTGGAAAAGATCCCTAAGCATCTTGATTATCGTAGCAGGTGGCATGATACATTCATGAAAATTTTTTGTAAATGCATATATAGGTCTTGGACTGAAGAACTATTTGAAAAAAGATGGTGGAAATTGCTCCAGAGATTTAGACTAAGAGAAGACTTGTGGATTCAATTGTTGTACGAAGACCGCAAGCTCTGGGTGCCTACGTTTATGAGGGGCATGTCTTTTGCTGGATTGTATGCAGCTTCAAGATCAGAAAGTCTGAACTCTTTCTTTGACAAATATATCCACGGGGAAACTTCTCTGAGGGACTTGATAGGACAATACAAATCAATTCTTGAAGACAGGTATGGAGAGGAGGCCAAAGCAAATTTTGATGCCTGGCATGAAACGCCCGAGCTGAAGTCCCCTTCGCCTTTTGAGAAACAAATGTTACTTGTATATACTCATGAAATATTCAAAAAGTTTCAAAGTGAGGTACTGGGAGCAGCCGCTTGCCATCTGAAAAAAGAAAAAGAAGATGGGTTAACCGTAATGTTTGGGGTTAAAGACTTCAAAGATAATCAGGACTATATAGTGGAATGGAATGAACTAGAATCAGATATATATTGTTCGTGTCTTTCATTTGAATATAAAGGTTATCTTTGTAGGCATGCCATTGTGGTTCTCCAAATGTCTGGCATATTCAGTATACCATTTAAATACATACTGCAAAGATGGACTAATGCTGCCACTAGTAGGTTTGCCATAAGTGAAAAATTGGATGAGGTACAATCTAAGGTCCGTCGTTACAGTGATCTATGCCAACGAGCTATAATATTAGGTGAAGAAGGGTCGTTGTCTCAGGATAGTTAAGGTATTGCTGTTGCTGCCATTGAAGAAGCTCTGCTACAATATGAAAACATGAGTAACCCTTCTAAAACTAATTTGAGACTGGACATATCGGCAACTCTTCCCATCCAAGGTCGCACTATCACTGGTGCAGAGCAAGTGCCTAATGATGATGCTATCAAGACAAACAAGGGTGCCAAGAGAACAGATTCTGGAAAGGAATGGGTCAGTAATGATCGAAATGCAAACAAGAAAGCAAAGGTTGGTTTCTTTGTGTACTTACATGCTCTTTTGTTTTAAAGAACAATTTGTTGAATGCCATCATTTGTACAGCAGGTGCTGGTGGGGACACAAATTGCAAATGCTGGGTCTCAAGGCGCCTTTCAGCAAATGGTTTACCTCTTCACATCATAGCCGTACTAGTTTTAATTGATAGGACATTCATAGGATTACTTGCATATACAATTATCTCTTCTTTTTTCATCTGAAAAATTAAAGCTTCTATTTTTATTTTCCAGAGTCTGTTATTAACATAAATCCATTAAAATCTTCTGACTCTAGCTTGAGTAGAGATGGATTTCCTTATGGATCCAACTGTGTGAATTTATGTTTGGATCACATTATCATTAGACGTTTGTTCTCCTATAAACATAAATTTCTTAAAACTCCTGCCATCAGTTAGCCTCTTGCTAGGAGAACATAACTTTCATAAAAACTCCAGTATGTAGTTAATTTTTGTTCAGTGTAACTGTATATGCATGTATATAATATTGGTGCTATAGATGCAAATGGGAGAAACATAAATTTCATAAACTCCCACCAATGTGTTTGTGTGGGCTATAGATGCATATAGTGTAGACTTCTTGCTTGTGTCGTGTGTGAAGTTAAATGGAAAAATTGCACTATTAGTCCCCAACCTATTCTCCATTAGTAAGTTGGTCCAACCTTCCATTCTCGGTGCACAATTAAACCCTGTCATTGAGGACTTGCTGCATAAATAAATGGAAGCTTGAGAACCAACTTGCTTCTCTTTAAAGGTTGGAAACTTACTATTTGAGCAATATATTGGGGACCATTGGCGCAATTTTCCCAAGTTGAAAAGGAAATGTGAATTTTTTGGTGGACATGATTATCTCAGTGGCTAAGCAACGTAGCGCTTACTGCGTATCAAGTTTTAACTTTTATTAATATAGGAAATGTCTGGTAGCCTTGATTATCATACATTATACCCGAGGTTTCTTATGACATTGTTAAGGGGCGGTGACATGTCGAAGAGAAGTGTGGAAATGCTTGACGAGATGTTGGAGGATCAAAGCTGAAGGTGCCTGTATTGATGGATCTTGGACTTTCAAGGATGAGAAACTTTTTCTAATTTAATTGGATACAGGTATTCTTGTTTTCAATTTTATTTAGGTGTAAAAATCAGTTTAACTGGCTTTTACCGCTCAATGAGAAATCAAGCATTTAATGCTGTCCTCTTGCTTAAAGGATTGAGGTCAACATTTTTTTTACTTTAATGTTCTGTGCTACGATCCCCAAATAGTAGCTGATTGGTAATGTGACTTCTAATTCAGGAACATGTTTACCTAAGCTTAAAAGCACAAAATGATAATGCAACAATACTCTCTGCTAAAGGCACGGAGTTTATTAAATCATTATTCAGAAGCAAACCTTTGTAACATATGTCACGTATCAGCAAATGGCTCGTCTTTTTCTACCTACTTCTTTTCTTTATCACTTTGTTTTTTCATGCATATTAAAAATCACTACTCACCCATCTTTCTCATTTTTCTTGAACTTAACGTCGTCTATAATAATGTGTTACAAATTCCTTTTAGTGACACCATTGGCCTTTGCATCGAAAAGATTATAAGTTGGGATTAGAGGTGGCAACAGGCCAATTCGAGCCGGCTTGGCTCGTCTTTTTTGTTTTTTTTATGATAACCTTTTTTTAATTTTCTTTAAAGATAAACCTTTTTTTACCTCCCTTTATCCGGATTTGGGACCGACTACTTCAATTTTGAGTTGACAGAGTTAAAAATTGTATACGAACAATTTGTTATGTGTACAATTTTTAAAAAAAAATATAAAATGTATTATAAAATAACAAATTTTGATTAATATGATTAAATTAAATATCACTTATTTGACGACATGCAATTTCGGCATATTTATCTTGCAGTCGAAAATGACAGTCTTGTCAATTCTTCACGCACTTTAATGCTTCCAAAACATCTTCTTTCAGTTGGCTCCTGACCTCGGACGGAACTTTCTTACCTATACTGAAAGCAAACTCTGAAGCTACAGTACTAATTAGAGGTGTTAGTAGGTCTTTTGTCATCGCAGAAACCACTGACTATCGTCGTTCGTACTTTCGCCTGAATTCAATTACTTCTTCTGAATTTTTCTTAATTGTTTTGTT